>VSMD01131359.1:0-12538 GCA_008750895.1 Mirza zaza | reverse complement strand
TGCCATGGCGTCAGCCTAGCTCACAGCAACCTCAAACTCCTGGGCTCAAGCAATCCTGCTGCCTCAGCCTCCCAAGTAGCTGGGACTACAGGCATGTGCCACCATGCCCGGCTAATTTTTTCTATATATATTAGTTGGCCAATTAATTTCTTTCTATTTATAGTAGAGATGGGGTCTCACTCTTGCTCAGGCTGGTCTCAAACTCCTGAGCTCAAACGATCCGCCCACCTCGGCCTCCCAGAGAGCTAGGATTACAGGCTTGAGCCACCGCGCCCGGCCCCCAGGTACATTTCTAAAGAAAGTTCAGATAAAATATGCTGTTATACTTTGGGAGGTTCAATTAGGTTAAGAAAAACAAAGTAGACCAGGCATGGTGGCTCACACCTGTAATCCTAGCTCTCTGGGAGGCCAAGGTGGGTGGATAGCTCAAGGTCAGGAGTTCAAAACCAGCCTGAGCAAGAGCAAGATCCTGTCTCTACTATAAATAGAAAGAAATTAATTGGCCAACTAATATATATAGAAAAAATTAGCCGGGCATGGCGGCGCATGCCTGTAGTCCCAGCTACTCGGGAGGCTGAGGCAGCAGGATTGCTTGAGCCCAAGAGTTTGAGGTTGCTGTGAGCTAGGCTGACGCCACGGCACTCACTCTAGCCTGGGCAATAAAGTGAGACTCTGTCTCAAAAAAAAAAAAAAAAAAAAAGATTTCTGACAGAAGTGACTCTCACTTTGTGTATTGTATTCATGAACATTTTACTGCTTTCTGGGAGAGATGGCTCCCTCAATTATCAATAAAAAGTTGTGTTTGGTCTGTCTCTTTCCAAATTACTTAGATAACCTGGAACTCACATACAAAAAATGACAGCCAAGGCCTTGAAAAGACTTGGGGATACAGAAATAAAGATGCATATATACATGTAACAGATAATAGTAATATATCAAAAAGCAGTATAACTTATTTCAGCATTAAAGCAATTACTTTTATTCTTTAGGGAGTAAAACACATTTTTAGAAATCATATGAATAATATACTATGGGCATTTTAGCTTTGTGGAAAAGGGGGAAACAAATTTTTATCTGTTAGGATCTTCTTTATAGTTTTATTAAAATTTGATGTCAGAAAGCATGCACGGGAGCCTGCGGAACTGCAGCCATGCCACCAAAACCCTCAACAGGGTCATCTCTGAGTTCACTGTGATGGCTGTAGATCAGCCGCTGGGGATCATTCTGCACCTCCCACTGCTGTGTGAAGACAAGAATGTGCCCTTCAAGCAGGCCCTGGGGTAGACCTGTGGGGTCTCCAGGCCTGTCATTGACTGTTCTGTCACTATCAAAGAAGGCTCACAGTGGAAGCAGCAGATCCAGTCCATTCAGCAGTCTACCAAAACGCTCTTAGTCAAAACCTGTGGCCTCCGCCACATTCTCCCTGCGGACTCCTCCTCCTGAGGTGGTGTATCATATTGTCTGTGTTACCATGTATTATTTTCAGCTACTTTCTATTGTTATAAAATACTATAGTACTACATTTGGTTTCTGGATTTTTCCATTGTTTTTGTTGTTTCATAGGGTTGTTTTCTCCCTTCTAAGCTCTTCTACACTAGCTCTGCCATCCTTCATCCTTTTATCCTCCCTTTTGAAAAATGAATGCTCAGAACAGATGCTCAGAACTGATGCTCAGAACAGATGGAAGCAGAGTGGTGGCACCATTCAAAGGCAGGAAGAGCCAGGAGAAACCTGATGGAACCAGGATAGATATATGGTTCTAGTTCTCATCTGCTTAACTTCCTACTGTGTACAGGATATGATGGAAGTAAACACCATCCGTTTTGTATCCCTTCTTCCTGACATATAGAATCATTCATACAGGTTAAAATAATCAAGGGGTTTTCTTTGCTCTCAAGGGGATTATGTATCATTTGGAGAGGAAGCATGTGTTCTGTGAGATTAGGCTATGTCCAAGTGTCATTTACAAATGTACCCTATTTGCTTTTGGCAATAATGATGTTTTGTTCTTTCCCTCTCTGACCACTAACTGTACCCCTGCGTGTGGCAGGGCAGCAGCATACCAAAGAGATGTGCTGCAGGATTCTAGAGGTGTCCTGGGTGAGACATGGGACCTTGACCTGGGTCTTAAAAGAGGAGTGTCAAGGGCAGAGAGCATCATCTGATGCCGGAACAAAGGATTCTGGAGTCTGAGGAAACAACTTCTCTTTGGGGAATGGGGATTTCTTCAGTGGACACTTGGCCCAACTCTGAGAGCCCTTACCCCTGTTGCCTGTCACAATTAGGTCAGATGTATTCTTTTTTTTTTTTTTGAGACAGAGTCTCACTTTGTTGCCTAGGCTACAGTGAGTGCCATGGTGTCAACCTAGCTCACAGCAACCTCAAACTCCAAGCAATCCTACTGCCTCAGCCTCCCGAGTAGCTGGGACTTCAGGCATGCACCACCATGCCGGCTAATTTTTTCTATATATATTAGTTGTCCATTTCTTTCTATTTATAGTAAAGATGGGGTCTCGCTCTTGCTCAGGTTGGTTTCGAACCCCTGACCTTGAGCAATCCTCCTGCCTCAGCCTCCCAGAGTGCTAGGATTACAGGCGTGAACCACCGTGCCCAGCCGTACCCGGCCAGATGTATTCTTTTTTTTTTTGAGACAGAGTCTCAGTTTGTTGCTCAGGCTAGAGTGAGTGCCGTGGCATCAGCCTAGCTCACAGCAACCTCAAACTCCTGGGCTCAAGCAATCCTCCTGCCCCAGCCTCCCAAGTAGCTGGGACTATAGGCATGCGCCACCATGCCCGGCTAATTTTTTCTATATATATTTGTTGGCCAATTAATTTCTTTCTATTTATAGTAGAGATGGGGTCTCACTCTTGCTCAGGCTGGTTTTGAACTCCTGACCTTGAGCAATCCTCCCACCTCGGCCTCCTAGAGTGCTAGGATTACAGACGTGAGCCACCACGCCCAGCCAAGATGTATTCTTTATCACAGAAGAGTGCTACTATGTCCTTCATTCTTGTGAGCATTCTAATAAAGAAATATATTCATATTCCAATTTTAAAAAAGCATGCACGTATGCATGCGAGAGAGTAGAGTGAAATATATGAAGTATTGTAAAACAAAAACACCCACCAACCTAGAGAATTCCGTATCTAATGACATTATCCTTCAAAAGTGAAGGATATATAAAGACTTTCTCAGACAAAATCTGAGAAAATTCATGTCCAACAGACTTACCCTGTAAGAAATGGTAAAAGAAGTTATTAAGGGAGAAGGATCATGTCACTTTTTTCTTACCAAAAAAAAAAAGGGAGAAGGAAAGCATGTTAGAAACTCAGTTCTTCCCTTAGAGTACTAACCAGGCCCAATCCTGCTTAGCTTCTGAGATCAGATGAGATGAGGCATGTTCAGGGTGGTGTGATCATAAATGGAAACTCAGTTCTATACAAAGAAAAGCATCAGAGAAGGAATAAGTGAAGGTAAACAAACAAAAAAGATTCGCCAGTGTCAAAAACCTGTTTAGTCTACAATTTGAATATACCCTTAGAATACTTTCTGGAAATATGTGAAAAGTATACACATTCATTAAATCTAGGACATTAGCAATTATTTTGTACATATTGTTTCCTCTGCCTGGAGTACCCTTGACTGTATCTTCTCAACTTGAAAAGATTTAAGACTAAGTTCAAAAGTTCAAATGGAAGCACGGGAATGCAGCAGTTAAAAGCTTGTATTTGAACTCAAGCTCTGCTCTGTGTCCTCCTCAGGCAGCCTCATTACCTCTGAGTTTCTTTCAAAAGAACATTGTAGGCCGGGCGCGGTGGCTCAAGCCTGTAATCCTAGCTCTCTGGGAGGCCGAGGTGGGCGGATCATTTGAGCTCAGGAGTTCGAGACCAGCCTGAGCAAGAGCGAGACCCCATCTCTACTATAAATACAAAGAAATTAATTGGCCAACTAAAATATAGAAAAAAATTAGCCGGGCATGGTGGCACATGCCTGTAGTCCCAGCTACTTGGGAGGCTGAGGCAGCAGGATTGCTTGAGCCCAGGAGTTTGAGGTTGCTGTGAGCTAGGCTGACGCCATGGCACTCACTCTAGCCTGGGCAATAAAGTGAGACTCTGTCTCAAAAAAAAAAAAGAACATTGTAGGATTTTTTTTTGGTGTTGTGAGGAATAAATGAGATAACATATAAAGTAGCATAGTACCTCACTACAAAGGTGCTCAATATATGATAGTCTCATAAAGAAATATAATTCCTAGGCCGGGCTCGGTGGCTCAAGCCTGTAATCCTAGCTCTCTGGGAGGCCGAGGCAGGTGGATTGCTAGAGGTCAGGAGTTCAAAAAACCAGCCTGAGCAAGAGCAAGACCCCGTCTCTACTATAAATAGAAAGAAATTAATTGGCCAACTAATATATATAGAAAAAATTAGCTGGGCATGGTGGCGCATGCCAGTAGTCCCAGCTACTCGGGAGGCTGAGGCAGTAGGATTACTTGAGCCCAGGAGTTTGAGGTTGCCGTGAGCTAGGCTGACGCCACGGCACTTACTCTAGCCTGGGCAACAAAGCGAGACTGTCTCAAAAAAAAAAAAAAAGAAAGAAATATAATTCCTCAAAGTCTTCTCCAACAATCCCAGGAAGAATGCTATTTCTTTCTTTGGGCGTCCAAATATTAAGTTAATACTTCTATTTGAGCATTTATCACAAAGTATCTTATTTTCCCACTTAAATGTGCATTCTTAGTCCAGGCACGATGGCTCAAGCCTTCAATCATAGCACTTTGGCAGGCTGAGGCGTGAGGATCGCTTAAAACTAGGAGTTGGTGAGCAACATAGTAAGACCCCGTCTCTAAAACAATTAGCTGGGCATGGTGGCAGTCGCCTATAGTCCCAGCTACTCTGGAGGCTGAGGAAGGAGGATCTTTGAACCCAGGTGTTTGAGGTTGCAGTGAGCCATGATGATGCCACTACATTCTAGCCCAGCCAATACAGTAAAACCCTGTCTGGAAAAAAAAAGTGGATTCTTGGAAGCTGGAATTGTGTTCTATACAACTTTTCATTGTCGGCATGTAGCAAGTGCCCGTCAATTTGTAAGTACTCAATATGTTTTGGATGAATGAATTAGACGCAATAAGATAAGGTATGGAGTGGTTTTCTCAAATTTTAACATGGAAGCTTTTAGAGTTTGTTTAAAATGCAGCTTCCTAAGCCCCTTCCTAAGACTGATCTCCTGGGAACCTGTATTTTAGCAAGGTACCTTCTCCACCACACCCAGGTGCAATTTTGGTGCAATGGTTTTTGCAACACACTTTGAGAAACATTGTATAAAGCATGACTTACTGAACAGTGCTTTGTCTTTTTTTTTTTTTTGAGACAGAGTCTCGCTTTGTTGCCCAGGCTAGAGTGAGTGCCATGGTGGCAGCCTAGCTCACAGCAACCTCAAACTCCTGGGCTCAAGCAATCCTGCTGCCTCAGCCTCCCGAGTAGCTGGGACTACAGGCATGCACCACCATGCCCGGCTAATTTTTTCTATATATAATAGTTGGCCAATTAATTTGTTTCTATTTATAGTAGAGACAGGGTCTCACTCAGGCTGGTTTTGAACTCCTGACCTCGAGCAATCTGCCTGCCTTGGCCTCCTAGAGTGCTAGGATTACAGGCGTGAGCCACCGCGCCCGGCCTGCTTTGTCTTAAAAATATCACGAAGGTATAAATAATCACAGTAAATACATTTCTTACTATCCCTTTTGCTGTAGACATTCTAAAGAAAGGAAGAATAAGCTAATTATAAGCACAATTATATTTTTACATGTTAGCTCTGTTATAGTTTGTTATAGCATGTTACCTACATTTGGAATTTAAGACTTTTTTTTTTTTTGAGACAGAGTCTCACTTTGTTGCCTAGGCTAGAGTGAGTGCCATGGCGTCAGCCTAGCTCACAGCAACCTCAAACTCCTGGGCTCAAGCAATCCTTTTGCCTCAGCCTCCCGAGTAGCTGGGACTATAGGCACACACCACCATGCCCGGCTAATTTTTTTCTATATATATTAGTTGGCCAATTAATTTCCTTCTGTTTATAGTAGAGACAGGGGTCTCGCTTTTGCTCAGGCTGGTTTTGAGCAATCCTCCCACCTCTGCCTCCCAGAGTGCTAGGATTACAGGCGTGAGCCACCGCACCCAGCCAGGAATTTAAGACTTTTAACTCCTAAATAAATTCAGGTGTCACTTGTAAGTAGATATTAGTAGGATAGATCATACTTACTCTCTTCATGGTAATAATGGTATTACTGGTTAACTTATTTTGATTGAGATGGAGACACTATTCAAACTTTACATTAGCCGGTGGTCAGCCTTGATGTGCCCTGTCCCCTAGCCTTTACATGTCACAATCATAGTATTTTTGAATTCCTCACTTTTTTTTTTTTTTTTGAGACAGGGTCTCACTTTGTTGCCCAGGCTAGAGTGAGTGCTGTGGCGTCAGCCTAGCTCACAGCAACCTCAAACTCCTGGGCTCAAGCGATCCTCCTGCCTCAGCCTCCTGAGTAGCTGGGACTACAGGCATGCACCACCATGCCTGGCTAAGTTTTTCTATATATATATTTTTTTTAGTTGGCCAATTAATTTCTTTTTATTTATAGTAGAGACGGGGTCTTGCTCTTGCTCAGGCTGCTTTCGAACTCCTGACCTTGAGCAATCTACCCGCCTCGGCCTCTCAGAGTGCTAGGATTACAGGCGTGAGCCACCTCGCCCGGCCATGAATTCCTCACTTTCTACATAGGATAAGACAGAGGCGTGTATGCTGGTGTAAATGGGAAGGCATTACTAGTGCTGTGTGGAAAGCTTTTATTCCAATTTAAACAAATGAAGTTACAAAACTATGCACAGAGAGCCAGTAATAGATCTTTATTATACAGAAATGTGAATGCTGTATGCATTAAATGAGAAAGTGTTTGGCAGTGAACATTATGTAGATTCAAACTGAAGACATCCTCATTTTACTGAGATATAATATTAATATAAAAATATACACTAAGAGTTGCAAGAAAGAACTCAACTTCCATCCTCCAATCAAGCTAAAACTTTCCACAGGAAAACCTGGTTTCAATTCATGCTGAATTGTTCAAATGGAAAAAAAAGCTAAGTCAGATAGAGAAAACACATGGACTGGCTTCTGTACTTTGAAGAGACAGCCAGACTGAAGCTCTATTCAGTCTCATATTTAGAATTTGTTTTACATTACAATTTATATTTCTATTCACCTAAGAGATACCTGATGTGGAAAAAAATGTTAACCGAATTAGGGAATTTTTGTTGGGCTATGTAGGTTTGGCAGAGGGGATAAATGAAGAATTACTTTGATCAGGAGGACTTGATGTCCAGTCTGGGTCATCTGTATTAGCTCTTTGACAGCCTATTTGTCTGTAATGGTCAAGAGGCAGTGTCCAATTAATGTATAATAAATACTTGACATTAGCACAACTCAGTGCCTGTCCTCTTTATATCCTTAAATACTGGACTTTATATCAGCATGTTTTTGACACCAAATTCCAAATTAGTTGTCTAAATAGGATCTTTCTATTTTTTTTAGAGACAGGGTATCACTCTGTTGCCTAGGCTGGAGTGCAGTGGCTCAATCATAGCTCACTGTAACCTCAAATTTAAACAGGTTCTTTTTTTTTTTTGAGACAGAGTCTCACTTTGTTGCCTAGGCTACAGTGAGTGCCATGGCATCAGCCTAGCTCACAGCAACCTCAAACTCCTGGGCTCAAGCAATCCTACTGCCTCAGCCTCCCGAATAGCTGGGACTACAGGCATGCGCCACCATGCCCGGCTAATTTTTTCTATATATATTAGTTAGCCAATTAATTTCTTTCTGTAGTAGAGATGGGGTCTCGCTCTTACTCAGACTGGTTTCAAACTCCTGACCTCGAGCAATCCGCCCACCTCGGCCTCCCAGAGTGCTAGGATTACAGGTATGAGCCACTGTGCCCAGCCTAAACAGGATCTTTCTTAATACAGCTTCTTGCCCTAACTACTGAAATGTAAAATGTTTTAGAGATTTGGCCAGAAAAATGGTTTTATTTTTTTAAGACAAGACTGATGACTAGGGGAGTATCTATGAATTAAATATAGACAAAACTATTCTCAGAACCCTTAAATAAAAACAGAATTTATCAATTTGTGTAGGAAGCCAAAAATAGAGAACAAGATGATCTGGAGTTCACATATATACGGATATTCAGCAATTGAAACTTACGATTTCCTCAATTCAATCAGAGCAGAAACATTTAAAGTAGTCTGGAGGAAACAGGACAGTTGTGTGCTAAAAGATGGAAATTTTCATGCCATTTCTCCCTTCCTCTGTTACAAATTCTAATGCTGATTGCATGAAGGAGGTGGTTGAGAGATACATTTTTTTCATTTACACTTTTGTCCTAATGAATGAGGGAGCAGAATAATGCTAAGAGGGAGTACAGAATGATTTTCTGGCTCTAGGACTGTGAGATCCAGGTAATCAAATTTAGGACATTCTCATTAGGTTAGAAAAGGAAAGATGAAAAAATCACTAGCAGGACATTAGAGACCCTCCTTTCCAAAAATTAGTTTTGTTTCCATTGCCCCTTATTCAAAGAGACAGTTATTTCAATAAGCTACAATATTTAGCAGAGACAAAGGCTGTGAAAACATATATTTAAGATAGAAAACAAACTTAGAAAAATACAATAAATGGTTTGCTCTTCATCTTATTCACATTCTGTGGCTGGAGAACTCCAGATTCCACTTAGATATTCTTATTTATCCAAAAGCACACTGGATGAAACTAAACCAAGAAATGGGAGAATATGTTTATTGGGTGTGTGTGGGTTCACCCAGTTTATTCCCCTATGGAGTGGAAATAAAGGGAGAAATCAAATGTGCTTCATTTCAGTGTCTATGGAGAAGCCCTGAAGTTGCTCTCCCTAAATCAGGAGACTGATTCAAGAGAAAAAATGATGAAACATATCATCACACAAAACTCAGTGATGGGGTCTCTGACAGTCACCAGCCAGCAGGGGAAAAGGAGAAACCAACCTGCTGGCTTTAGGATTTATTGAAGGCTGCCAGCACAGCCCAGATCATCTCTGTGGCACTGTGCTTTGTCCCCTCCACTTCAGGGTCCAGTTCTACTAGATCCTTGGCTCGATTCATTGCCATATCATACTTGTCATCTGTCAAAGAGGAGAAGACATTCTCTAACACATCAGAGGAGTGGGCTAGCACCAGAAGTGCTAGTGTTCGCTTGTCCATACGCTGAGGGTCATTTACCCACCGCTCTAGTACACTATCTTGAAGTTTTTTCACTAGTCGCTGTTTCTCTGTTATATTGGTCACTGGATGAGTAGTCATGTCAAATAGCAGGAAATTCTGCTTCTCAGTGGTTAGAATACCCTTCTCTACCAGGTTCTTTGCAATTCGCTCTCGTACGTTTCTTAGCTGGTATTGTAATTTGAAGGGGTTCCAGGTCTCACCTATGGGAACAAAGAAATAGGACATAATTAACAGAAAGAGAAAAACAAATAAAAAAAGTACTAGTTATCTGGAACTTTGGTTAAAAATTTAAAAAGCATAATCTTCATTCATTCCTTTTCTTTTAATCATTTCTTTATCTGGTTTTGACTCCAACCATATTTCACATTAAACCCTTAAAAAAATGTCACTAAGGACTTCCATATTGCTGGAGGTTATGCAGCAATAACATTTGTTGTCCAGTGTTACACAAAAACTTTGTTTTTGTTCTTATATGACCTGTGTGTGACACTGTCAATCATTCTTATATTTTTGAAATTCTCTTCAGGGCCAGGTGTGGTGGCTCATACCTGTAATCCTAGCACTCTGTGAGGCTGAGGTGGGAGGATCACTTGAGCTCAGGAGTTTCAGACCAGCCTGAGCAAGTTCGAGACCCTATCCCTACTAAAAATAGAAAAATTAGACACAGGGCATATGCCTGTAGTCCCAGCTACTCGGGAGGCTGAGGCAGGAGGATGGCTTGAGCCCAGGAGTTTGAGGTTGCAGTGAGCTATGATGATGCCACTGCACTCTACTCAGGGTGACACAGTAAGACTCTGTCTCAAAATAATAATAATAATAATTATAATAATAATTCTTTTCAGGACACCAGTCTCTCCTGGATGATTTCTACTTTGTGTTATGGAAGTTCCATTTGGGTTGATGAAGCTATGAGGACTGAGGTTCCCTTCCCCTACTTGTAGAGCCAAGGCTCTATCCCAGGTCTGGTAGACTGTCAATATTGGGACTCCTGGAATGTCCTCATTCCAGCTTGCTTATAGAGTTGAGGTTCTGCACCAGAAGAAGCAAGGCAAGAAGACCAGGGGTTAACAACCTTTTACCCCTAATGCCTATTCAGAGCAGGGAGGGTATCACTCTGGGAGAAGTGGGCCATTATTCCCAACTCTAACTCCAGTATAGTGCACAAGTTCTGCCTATGAGGGGAGGCAGGCCTGAAGAATGAAGAGATCCACAGTTCTGCTTGAGGGGACTGACTTTATTTGCAACAGTGTGTGGAGAATTCTGTGCCTAATATTGTTGTTGAAAAACATAGAGATCTTGGTGGAGAACAATTGTGAGAGTGCTGCTAGCTCCATGATACTGGTAGCAAAAAGCCAAATGGCACTGGGAGGCCGAGGTGGGAGGATCGTTTGAGCTCAGGAGTTTGAGATCAGCCTGAGCAAGAGCGAGACTCCATCTCTACTAGAAAAATAGAAAGAAATTAGCTGGACAACTAAAAAATATACATATATATATACATAAAAAAAGAATTAGCTGGGCATGGTGGCGCATGCCTGTAGTCCCAGCTACTCAGGAGGCTGAGGCAGGAGGATCGCTTGATTCCAGGAGTTTGAAGTTGCTGTGAGCTAGGCTGACGCCACGGTACTTTAGCCCAGGCAACAGAGTAAGACTTCTGTCTCAAAAAAGAAGCCAAATGGCAAAGCCTCCAGAAGTTTACCAGGGAGAACCAGAGAAAGAAAAAGCCAAGAAAAAAAGCCTAGAATCATGATCAACACTGTGGGCTGGGAAGGCTGTGTGCTTGCACTAGGCTGTACCCACTCAGGTACAATCAGAGCAGGGTGTGGGGCTTGACTTGAAAGTATTCCCCAGGCTACACATAGATCCACTGACAAGGGATCTCAGAAGAAATCAGAGGGAGCTTTTAAGTCACTAGTCCTTCATTGAATGTGAGGCAAAAACATAAGTCCCCTGAATTGTGACAGCTGTGTCAAAATCCCACACACACATGCCACAGTAAAGGATAAAACGTCTAAATAGCTAAAGGCAGTAAGCACAACCTTTGATTAATAAGTCAGCTAACCCAGTGACAACACCGAGGGAGTTAGGCTAAAAGATAAAAATAAGGGGAAAAAAATCTGAGCAATGACATCAGAGGCTGCACACTGCAAGGGAAATAGACTTCAAAGAGCTACTGTAGCCAAGTCACTAAATAAATAAATTACCAAGCAAACGTCATTAACCCCTAAGGGGAAGGAGGGACCAGTATCCAGGGCTGTACAATATATTATCTAAAATGTCCAGTTTTTGACAAAAAATTATGAAATCTACAAAGAATGAGTAAATTGTGACCCATTCACAAGAAAAAAAGCAGGCAATAGAAACTGCCTTTGAGGGGCTGAGATGTTGGCCTTAGCAAAGACTCCAAAGCAGCTATTATAAATATGTTCAAAGACCTAAGGGAAACCACGAATCATCATATAGAGAATATCAATAAAGACAGAAATTATAAAAAAAGAACCAAGGCAGGTGTGTGGCAAGTGCTTGTATTCCTAGCTACTTGAGAGGCTGAGGTGGGGGGACTGCTTCAGGCCAGGAGTTCAAGGTTACAGTGAACTATGATGTTGCATTGTACTCCAGCCTGGGTGACAGAGTAGGACCTTGTTTGTTTGTTTGTTTCTTTTTTTTTTTTTGAGAAAGAGTCTCACTCTGTTGCCTGGGCTAGAGTGCTGTGGCATCAGCCTAGCTCACAGCAACCGCAAACTCCTGGGCTCAAGCATCCTCTTGCCTCAGCCTCCTGAGTAGCTAGGACTACAGGCATGTGCCAGCAGGCCTGGCTAAGTTTTTCTAATTTTAGTTGTCTGGCTAATTTCTTTCTATTTTTAGTAGAGACAGGGTCTCGCTCTTGTTGAGGCTGGTTTCGAACCCCTGAGCTCAAATGATCCGCCTGCCTTGGTCTCCCAGAGTGCTAGGATTACAGGCATGAGCCACCATGCCTGGCCAGACCTTGTCTCTAAAAAAGAAAAAAGAAACCCAAGTTTAAAAGTATAACAAACAAAATGAAAAATGTACTTGAGGGGTTTCCATTTGAGTTGGCAAAAGGAAATTAGCAAACTTAAAGAGAGATCAGTAGGGATTGTGCAATCTAAAAAACTGGGAGAAAAAAAGAATGAAGAAAAATGAACAAAGCCTCAGAGAAATGTGCGATACCATCACGTAGACATACATATAATGGAAGTACCAGAAGGAGAGAAGAGAAGGAAA
>VSMD01131356.1:0-16566 GCA_008750895.1 Mirza zaza | reverse complement strand
TGCAGCCCGGCTGACAGCGATGTCTGTGTCAGCTGGGCCCTTGGGCAAGGCCTACTCCGTCTTCTGGATCTCTGTTTGCCCCTGTCATCGGACGGGGAGGCCACCGTGGAAGACAAGGTATGGCATCAAAGATGATGAAAGGGTGGGGCTTTAAATCTCCTTGAATGCCGTAGGCAGACAGTTCTTCCCTTTTTCAGTTCTCTGCCAGTCTTTCTGACTATCTCATGAAGAGAAATCCAGCTTTGTGCTAATATGCCTCATCGCCACGGGGTGAATGTTTGCGTCACCTTCCAATGCCTGTGCGGAAGCCCTGATCCCCATGGTGTGGTATCAGGCGGCGGGGCCTTTGGCAGGTGATCAGGGTTAGCTGAGGTCACGAGGGGATTAGGACCCTTGGTAGCTGAAGAGGACGCCAGAGCTTCAAGCCTTGCCACTGAGGACACAGCAGGAAGGCAGCTGTCTTCAAGCCGGGAAGGGAGTCCTCACCGGAGCCCCACCCCGCCTGCTAGCTCCGGGTGCCTGCCTAAAGGATTCCCACGTGTAACTCATTTAGTCCTCGGAAGGGGTAAGACACTGTCATCGTTCCCGCTTTGTGGAGGAGACAACCCAGTCACAGAGAGGTTACAGCGCCTGCCCAAGGTCACACAGCTAGTAAGTACCGGAGCTGGGATTTGAACTCAGGAATTCCTCGGAGACCATTCTATTATTACTTGGCCGATGCGTGATATCATGTTTCCTTTTAAGATATATTTACAGAAAAGAGGAGAGGGAGGCTGGCTGAGGGCCCATTTAAAGAAAAACCTTAAGTAAATAATAAAGGGTGTACCACAGGGAAATGACAAAATGGTGACTGTGGTTTTGGATAACTGGGACGTGGGGAGCACTGGACACTCCAGAAATGTGCAGTTCCGTAGACGACAAATGGAGGAAGCTCAGACAGTTGCTTATCTACAGGGACAAACGTCTGCCTTTGGCGGTGCAGGGCTCCTTGCATTTGACCTTGCTCAAGGCTGAGGTCTGATGTCCTTTAGGCGTGGTGCCCATGTCTCGTGAAGGGCTGTCATTTGGCAGGTGGTTTCAATGACTGTCTGCGGTGTGAGTGTGGGTGGGGCTGACCTTCAGCCAAAGTAATTAACAGGCATTTGCACAGGACGGTCACTCACGTTCCACAGGGGACAGAGATGGAGGGGACAGTCTTAGCGCTGCCTCGGAGACAGCTGTGGGCGGCTCACCTGGTCGCCTGTGTCACCCCAGCTCCCTCTGCTTTGTAAACAGAGCCAAATTCTAATCCTTACCTTCACTCCCGTCCTAAACCTGACCCTGACCCAACACTTAGCCTGATTTGAACCTTCACGCTTACTCTAATCCATATCCTAGCCCTAACCCTACCCCGTCCCTGTCCCCTCACCCTAAGCTTTGCCACCGTCTTAACCCTTCCCCTGGTCCTAACCTCTACCTTAACCGCAACCCTTATCCTGCTCTCCCCTTAACCCTAACCCTTACCCCAACCTCCCTTTTGCCTCCTATCCACCCACCCATCTTCTCCTTTATTCGGTTACTCCTTCTGCGCTTGCTCTCTCTGGGGTCCAGCAGGGAAGAGGAGGCACAGTTTAGCTGGGTAATTGAGGAACGTTTAATAAAAAGACTATTTATATTGAGATGAGTGGGATCAAGGGAGAGAAAGGGTATACCACTGGGGCGAAGGGAGGGAAGGGAGTTGGGGAGCCCACAGACAGGTGGCGCTCTAGAGCAGGGCGGTTGGCAGGAGCTGCTGTCAGGGAGATGGGGGGGACAGTGGCAGGAAGGGCATGCCCCCACTTCTTCCTCCTCTTCCTTCCTGGCCACTAAAGGCCTCACTATTGGTTGGACCTACCAGGAAACCAGAGTGCAGAAGTCTGCAGGTGTCAGCCCCCAACCCGGGGCATAGACAGGGCAGAGGGTGGCTCTGCGTGGGGAGCGGAGGGGACAGAGGGTACGAGCACACCTACTGTGTGCCAGGCACTGCTCTGGGCACAGGGAAACCGCAAGTGAACAAGACACACTAAAATCCCCGCCTTCATGAAGCCTGCATTCTCATGGGAGCAGACAGCAAGTTAGCAAATGACAAGGCAATTTCTAATAGCGACAAATGCCATGAAAATAAAGCAGGCTAATGGGCAGAGCAGGGTCCGCTCACTTTTAGGGCTGGGTAATAAATATTTTGGCTTTGTGAGCCCTATGGTCTCTGTCACAACTACTCAACTCTGTCACAGTAGCACAAAAGTAGCCATAGACGATCTGCAAATGGGTGGGCATGGCTGTGTTCCAGTAAAACTTTATTTATAAAAACAAGCAGTGGGCCGGATTTGGCTCGCTGATCCCTCAGCTGGAGAATGAGGAGGGGAAGTGGAAGTGGAGGGGAGGCGGGCAGGTGGCCTGGGCCAGGGGGTCCCATTCAACAACTCTCAGTTCATATCTGGCCCACAGATGCATTTTATTTAATCCCAGACAGGGTTTTTGTTTTTGTTTTTGTTTTCTAAATGGAGATGAAACTCACATATAACATAAAATGAAGAATTTTCAAGAGTATGATTCAATGGCAATGGCATTTAGTACATTTACATTGTTGTACAACCACTGCCTCATTTAGCTCTAAAACATTTTCATCACCCCAAAAGAAAATCCCATATTTATTATGTGATCACTTCCCATTTCCCCCTCCCAGATAGGATTTTTAAAATATGCAAATTGGTTAACATTGAGAGGAAAAGGAGGTTTTTCATTTAAACTCAGATTTCAGCTTCGTCTTGAAAAACAGGGATGTCTGGCAATGCCAAGTCTGCATTCCACCCTGGCAACAAGTGGCAGCTACCCCCCTGACGTGGGGCCCAGCTGTTTGTCTTGCCAGAGTCCTCACCACCCCCTGTTGTCCCCCTGACATGGAGATTGGGTGTCACTGGTTGCCACGTGCGGCACATTTCTGCTGTCACAGTAGAGCAAGGAAGAAAGCGAGATATTTCTTTTAAGGAGTGGCGTTTCCAAAGGGGAAGAACAACAGGTGGATTGAGAGGGCTGTGTGTTTGAAGCAGATGAAGAATGAGCATTTTTCTCTGTGGAAATGATGCTCTCGTTAAGGTTTAATGTGTAAAGCGTGCGGGTGACAAGAGAATACAACCTAAGACATTACTAGGAGATGCATCTCTTTGATTTCACTCTATATTCCACCCAGCTTCTGGAATGCAGACCTGGTTCTCTATGCTCACTGTAGCTCATTCTCACAGAGACTCAGAGAGGGCCAGGGGCTTGCTCAAGGACACACAGCATGTTTTTCAGTGCAGAGCTGGGGCTGGAACTCAGGTTTCCTGCTTCCTCATTGTAGACTTGTTCCATTTTGTCATCATCTGTGAATCTGTCTTCAGTTACCTCTCCCTGGGGACAAACCCGCATCCTCACCGTCCCTGGGAGGAAGTGCAGCGCTCTTCTTTAATCTCTCTGGCTGCATTTCATCTTTTCCAAGTGTTAATGGTGCTTCCCATCATGCAATGCTCCAAACAAGCACTGGGTTATCTTCCTGGCCCTCTGCCACCTCCGAGATCAGAGAGATCAAAAAATGATGATTCTGTTATCTTTCGCTGAATACAAATTTTCATTATAGCCACCTCTGCTAAAGGCAGCTTGGCCAGAGCCGAACCGTCTCTTCTTGCTTTGACTCCATGTCCCAACTTTCCCATTTATCAGGGATGACCCTGTATATCCAGGCTCTCAAACCTTGGATTGATAGATCTTTGAACCTTTTCTCTTTTACTTCCTCTACCCAAGTAGTTATGATTACGACTCATTATTATTAGGCATGCCCCCTGTTCTCCAGATAAACAATATATGGCATTTTATTTTATTTATTTATTTATTTATTTTTGAGACAGAGTCTCACTCTGTTGCCCAGGCTAGAGTGAGTGCTGTGGCATCAGCCTAGCTCACAGCAACCTCAAACTCCTGGGCTCAAGCGATCCTCCTGCCTCAGCCTCCCGAGTAGCTGGGACTATAGGCATGCGCCACCATGCCCGGCTAATTTTTTCTATATATATAGTTGGTCAATTAATTTCTTTCTATTTATAGTAGAGACGCGGTCTCGCTCTTGCTCAGGCTGGTTTCGAACTCCTGACCTCGAGCAATCCGCCCGCCTTGGCCTCCCAGAGAGCTGGGATTACAGGCATGAGCCACCGCGCCCGGCCAATCCATGGCATTTTAAAAAGAGATAATCATGAAATGATAGATACCCAGACAATGGAAGACTACGTACCACTGTAAATCACGCAACACGAGGAGCTGTAATTGTTTGGGTCTTAGGGGTGACAATTAATCGCCTCTTTCCCCAATGTCCGGGTTCAGAAGTAAGACAGAGGAGCCAGGCAGCTGGAGGTCAAACTATTAGCTTCATTACTGATAAATCTGATTGCAGAAAGTGACCATCTCATGTTGGGTTCCCTAGAAGGAGATGCTTAGGTGACATATGGGACACAAGACGTTTATTAGAGATCAAAATGTGTGTGAGGAAGGAGGAAGAGGAAGGGTTGGGCAGAGGGAGAAGTCCAGTTGTGACATCAAAGCCCCAGTCAACCCCAGATCTGTCTGGAGCAAATATTATCTATCTAGTCACAGGGAGAGGGCAAGGGGCAAGTAGAAATCCTGTTCCTTTCCTTCCATTGGAACAACACGGAACTGTAAACATCTTCCTTTTATCTCATTGGCCAGAATATAGTCACATGGCCGCATCTAGCTGCAAGGGAGGCTGGGAAGTGTAGTTTTAAGCCACTAAAAAAGTGGCTACCATGGAATGGATTATCTATGGGACACCTGGCATTCCGATTAAAGATGGGATGAAAGGGACAGATAAAAAGGGTAATGTTGAGGGTAAATAGTAACTTATTATTTATATACACTTGCTGTATAAGCTTAATTTATGGAACAGTTCAGTGACAGCCCTTGTTACCGTGTTTAGTCCTCCCTTCAACTCTATAGGGCGATAGCCCCGTTTTACTGACAAGGAGCTCAGAAAGAGCACAGACTCCCCCGAGATCACATGGCTTCCGGGGGCAGAGCTGGGACTGGAGACCTGGCTGGCCAGCTGCGAATCCCGCCCTCTTCTCATGCCGGACAACCCTGAGCTGAACCCTGGTCCTGAATAACTGTGTGACCTTGGCCAAGTCTGTTCGCCCCTCATCTGTAAACTGAGGATGCTGCTGCCTGCCTGTCGTCACGCCTGTGGGGCCACATGTAGTCACACACTGTCTACGAAGGGGCTGGGACACAGTGGCTCCTTCTTCCTTTTGAGCAAGCGACTATTCCTCATTGGGCCTCAGTTTCCCTGTATGTAGAACGGAGGGGTGGGATTCGATCAGTGGTCCCCACATTTGGCTGTGCAGTAGGGTCACTCAAGCAGCTTGTTCGGATTCGAATCCTCGGCAAGAGTGCCTGGTGCAGAGTGGAGAATCATATCCCGAATGAATGAGTGAGTGAACAAATGAATGTTCTTAAGTGCCTGAGGGCCTTTGAAAACACCCTGTTCTTGAAAACATTTCCAGTCTTATTCACAAATATCTGAACTCAGAATGAAGGCAAGGTTGACTTGGGTTAACGAGGAGGTCAGGGACGCAGGCAGCGTGGCGTGCAGAAGAGGCTCTGGCTGCTGGGTGGGTCACAAGGTCTGAGTTCTCTGCTCGTATCCACGTGCACAGATCCGGGTCCCAGGTGTGTACCTGCAAAATGGGAATAATTGATATTTACCTGGCTTGTTTCACAGCTTCGTTTCCAGGTTCCAGAGAACTGCTGTACGAGTGCTTTGGAAACCACAGAAGGCTCTACCAATGAACTGGTTAGAATGAACTGGTTAATTCATTATGAATTGCCAGTCGACTCTGTCCCAGGCACTGCGTGAGGTGCTGCAAATTTGGCTGTGACAAAGGTAGACGTGGTCCCCACTTTGTTGAAGTTTAAAACTTCGTGGAGGAGACAGATGACAAAATAAGTAAAGGAGCAGAAGAGCGTATAATTGGATTGTGTGAAGGAAAAAATGGCAGTGGGGGTGGGCAGGGGGAGAAGAGTGTGTGTGTCAGTCAGGGACAGAGAATATTGAGGGGGTTGGGGGGTCTGAGGCACCCGTTTTGGGAGGTCAGAGAGCGCCTCTCTGGAGAGGGGACATTTAGGAAGAAACCCGAAGCATGGGAAGGAAGCAGCCAGCCAGGGAACGGGGAGAAGAGCTTTCTTGGCAGAGAAAACAGCACAAGCAAAGGTCCTGGGGTAGCTGTACATGTTCTAGGAGTTAAAAGTGTAGCTGCAGGAGGCGAGGAAGGAGGCTGGCAGCCTGGAAAGATGCTGGAAATGTAGAAAGCGCCAGATCATGCCGGGAGGAGTAAGCCTCAGCGTGAGGACTTCGGTTGTGTTTTGAGTAGAACTCGAAGCTGTGGATTGAAGGTCGCCACCCAATTCCTTTAAAAAGAGAAAAGAACTCTGGCAAGTGAATGGGTTATTATTAGCAGTGTCAACGCCCACAATAAAAATAGTGGATGTTGGTCTCTGTTGTACAAAACATCCGTCCTTTCCCGATTACCCCGAAAGCTTCACTTTCTCTGAGGTTGCCTCCTGTCTTCAAGACATCCTGCTGGGAAGGAGTTCCACTCTCCCCAGGCCTTTGGAATACCCGGGGGCTGCTGCGACAAGTATTCTTGATCTACGGCCACCACATCTGAGGGCTTCATTTCCTGCAAATTGAGGGGGATGACTCAGATCTTTGCATATTTTAAGTGAGGACTCGATGCACAAGCAAACCTAACGCACAAAGACCCACCCCCTGCGTGGCCCATTGTCAGCGTCCGGTCCCCTCTGTCCCCTCTTCTTAGCGTCCTCCTGTCTCCCTTCCTCCCTCCCGCTGCCCCACAGAGAAGGGCCTGGCCCAGCTGGAGCAAGTGCAGCCCGCTGAGCAAAGGAGGTTTGCATAATCTGAAGAATAACTTTGCATAATTGAGGCTCTCATTTCAATGATGTAAATCAGTCCTCAGTTCTCTCTTCAGATTATTATTCATCCATTCAGTGAGATCACTTTTAGGGGATGAGGTAGAAATATTTACAAAAGACAGAGAATCAAGTGTGGAGGCTTTGAGGATTTCTAGCAAAAATTTAAAAACATCTTCTTTTTTTTTTCTTGCTTTGTTTGATATATTTGAGGTGGTGAATGTACAACCTTTGTATGGGGCCCAGTGGATCTTAATGCCCAGGTTGCCCTGGGTCTGTGGGGGTCTGGGGAAGAGGGGACAGAGGATGAGGACTACGAGTTAGGTCTCAGGGGAGCGAGGGGTGCATCAGAAAGCAGTGGGTCTGAGGATGCCCTCCCACCTGCCTCTTCCTCCCTCTCCACATCCTCTTATCTTTCATGGGTCCAGAGAGCTGGTGTGGATTCGCCTCCTCTCCGTAGGGAAAGAGCAACAGACTTGGGCGGGGCAGACCTGCTAGAGTTGTTTGGTTGCAAGCAACAGAAACCAGCTCAGGCTCT
The DNA here is from genome assembly GCA_008750895.1 of Mirza zaza. Classification (NCBI taxonomy): domain Eukaryota; kingdom Metazoa; phylum Chordata; class Mammalia; order Primates; family Cheirogaleidae; genus Mirza; species Mirza zaza. The sequence continues at coordinate 9,041 of VSMD01131356.1, read as the reverse complement.
GTTAAGGCAAAGGTGTTAGCCAGAAGGTTTTAGGATGTGAATTGCAGGGAAGGGGCATATAATGGGCCCAGTGTGGGTTCCATGCCCTCTTCTTGGCTTGGGGTGGTGGGAGCACCTTGCAGTCCCACTCTTGATGTGGAATGATCCTCACCAGATGCCACTGCCATGCTCTTGGACTTCCCAGCCTCCAGAACTGTGAGCCAAATAAACTTCTTTTCCTTGTAAATTTTTTTCTTCTTCTTCTTTTTTTTTTTTCTCGGTGTCCTTGTAGCTTTTCCTTATAAATTAAAGAACAAACAAACAAAATGGACACCTGGGCTTTATGTTGGGAAGCAAAGGGGAGTAGTGGTTACGGGACACAGAGGAATGTGCAAACCCCTTTTAATGACTCAGTTCTGGCCGGTTATTGCCACACAGGAGTGTGGGCTCCTATGGCCCGGACCTCTGATTTTTGAAGAGAAGCTTTTATTTTTTTATTTTTATTTGTTTTGAGACAGAGTCTCACTCTGTTGCCCAGGCTAGAGTGCCATGGCGTCAGCCTAGCTCACAGCAACCTCAAACTCCTGGGCTCAAGCGATCCTCCTGCCTCAGCCTCCCGAGTAGCTGGGACTACAGGCATGAGCCACCATGCCCGGCTAATTTTTTCTATATATTTTTAGTTGGCCAATTAATTTCTTTCTATTTTTAGTAGAGACGGGGTCTTACTCTTGCTCAGGCTGGTCTCGAACTCCTGACCTTGAGCAATCCTCCCATGTCAGCCTCCCAGAGTGAAGAGAAGCTTTTAAAATTAAAAAATTTCAAGATTAAAACACCCTGGCAAGTAGTTTTTTTAAAAAGGGTTAAAAGTGCCTAGTAAATCCCATTCCCAAACCAGATTTGGCCTGAAGCTGCTCTAAACAGAAACTAATTTCAAGCTTTCATCTCAATTCCAAATTCCCGAGAAGGAGAGACTCTATTTGACCTATTTTGGTTTGGTTGTCCCTTTCTGGTCCAACCAGGCATGGCTGGGAGAGTCATGTCCCTGCTGCCCACTCAGCTCAGGACAGGGACAGTCCCTCCAAGAGCCGAGCAAGTTCCCTTGGAGAGTTGTGAACGATTTGTGGGTTGAATTACAGCCGCTCACCGCTCTATGATCGTGAAGCTTTCGTGCCTCTCCTACGGATTCCGTAACACATGGCCACAAACCTGGTGGCTTGAAAGGCACAAATTTACTATTTTGCAGTTCTGGAGGTCAGAAGCTCACCCGAAGTCCATAGGCCACAGTCAAGGTGTAAAGAGGGCTCCGGTCCTTTCCCGAGGCTCCAGGAGAAAATCTATTTCCTTGCCTGTTCCCGCTTCTTAGAGGCTGCCTGCATTCCTTGGCTCACGGCCCCTTCCTCCCCCATTGCGTCACTCTGACTCTCCTGCCTCCTCCTTCCACCTTTAAAGGCCCCTTGTGACCCCACTGAGCCCGCCCTGGTCATTCCAAGATCATCTCTCTCAGGCTAACAGACTTCATTCCGTCTGCCACCGCCATGACCCCTTGCCGTGTACGGTGACCTGGTCACAGGTTCCAAGGATTGGGATGTGGACATCTTTGGGGTGAGGGTGGGGGGTGTTGGCACCTGCCACGAGGCGGTTTCATTCATGCAACAAATACCTATCGAGGGCCTACTGTGTGTCGGGCACCGTGCTAGGTGCTGGAGCAGAGCAGCAGATGAGGCAGACATGGGGGTTATTTTCAGGTGGGGGGAGGAAGTAGTAATAAATAATCACAATTTGGTAGAATAGGACGTACAAGAAGACAAAGTAGGGCAAGGGAACAAAGAACGACGGAGGTGATAGCGGTGGCAGAGGTGCAGGAGGACGCTGGTTTAAATACAGAGGTCAGAAACAGCATGTGTGAGGGACATGAGAAAATGACAGCTGAGTGTTTGTTGATTGACTGCACGATGTGATGCTGATTTCCAGCTTGATCACGGCAGAAGTGGATAAGCCGATTTCTGGTAATCAGCGCGGACGACATGAGGTTCCTCCCGCAAACATTGCAAGCTTTTCTGGCTTGCTTTGTCTGTGTTGAATTTTACTGTCTTGTAAAGAGGTGCCCCAAAGGGCAGATGCATTCGTCCTTTTAGAACTGGATGGACATTCCCCTGAATTAGCTCACAGTCCTCCTGGAGGGCTCTCACGGCAGCAAGAAAGAGAGACCCTGGCAGCCCTGTCCCCGGCCCCGGCTGTGACCTCCCCCCTGCTCGGCTGCTGGGAGCCTCCGCAGCCTCGTTAGTGTTGGACCGGCGCTCTGGGCTCCCCGCTGAAAGACGCGGGAAAGGCAGGGCATAATTATTTTGTTTTCCCCACGTCTTCAGTGTCCAGGAAGGCTGTCAGAAGCAGCCAGAACCTTCTGCATGAAGAACAAGAGGCTGCAGTTAATGCAGGGCCGAGAGGGGCGGAGCCTGGAGAGGGACAAGGCAAACAGTGCTGGCCCGTCCCCTCCGTGCCATGCCTGTGACGCGCCACGTTTCCCTGCTGCTGGTGACATCGCTTAAGGTTCATCTCTCATCAGACCCTTTTCCCTTTTCCATACCGGCACATGGCTTGGGGACCCCGGTGGCCTCTGGAGGCCCTGTGGGGTGGCCTGCAGGAGATGGACACTGGCGGGAGCAGGTGACAATAATGCTGTGAGCTCTGACTGTGCACCGGCTCACTGACTCCTCACCAGAGCCCCGATGGGAACAGTTATCCCCATTTTACAGATGAGGAAACTGAGGCTCGCAGAGTGTAAGGGACAGGCCCAAGGATGTGGACGAGCTGGGATTCGAACTCAGTTCTATCTGGATTCAGCGTATTCCATTGATTCTACTTTCAAAATATGCCCTGAACCTGTCCATTTTTCCCCACCCCCACTGCTCCCACCGGGTCCAGCCACCGTCACCTCTGGACTATCGCAGTAGTCTCTTCCCTCGTCTCCCTGGCTATGTCCTCCCCGCCACCTTCCTCTGTTCTCCACCCAGCAGCCTGAGGGCTGAGTCCCTCCTCTACTCAAAGCTCTTCTCTAGCGCCCCTCTCACCCGAAGTAAAAAGCCAAAAATTTCACCCTGGTTACAGGTCCAAGATGTTCCCTCTCCGTCCTCCTGCCATTCATCCCCTTGCACTTGTTCTTCCTTACTCAGACCAGGCAGGCTCCTACCACAGGGCCTTTGCACGAGCCGTTCCCTCTGCTTAGAATCCTCTTCCTCAAGTATCCACATAGGCTTGTTTCCTTTTAAGTCTTTGCTCGGAAGTCATCTCACTGACCCGTCTCTGAAAACCCTTTTTACAATTGCAATTCTTCCTTCTTTCTTTCTTTTTCTCCCTGGCGCCTCTCATTGTCTAACATACTGTATGACTTGTTTTATTCGTGGTGGCGCACCCTTCCCCATTGGAACATCAGCCCCGCGGGGGCCGGGCGTTCTGTCCGTCCTACCCTCCCCACACCCAGAATGTCATCGCCCGGCGCCTAGCAGGTGCTCAATGGGCACTTGTTGAAGGAACAACTCCAAAGCCCTTGTCCCATCCGCTGCACGTACTGCTGTCTTCTTGGACTGGCCTGTCATCTATGAGAATTCTGCACCCTTGCCAACACATGCCGTCATCACACGTTTCCATTTGCTCCAATTTATTGGTGTAAAATGGTATCTCATTGCGGTTGTATCGCGCATTTCTTGGCACGTCTGGGCACTCAGGGACTGACATGGCTGAGGGACAGTGGGCAAGTGTCCCCTCTGGCCGAAAATCCAGGGCTCCCCAGCACGCCATCTCCCAGCATCTTTTGAGAAAATGGGAAATGGGTCTTCGTTTTAGGTTACAGTAAGACAAGCAACTCATGTAAAACAAAAGCTGGCATCTGCTCTGCCCACCAGGTTTAATATTTAGGGCTAATTTAAAACCAAGGGAAAGGCAGAGTTATTAATAAACGTTTGGGGGGAAGTGTGAAGAGAGAGGACGAAAGTCTGCAGTTGGAAAAGCTACTGTACGTGAGCACCCCAAATGAGACCTTACTTAGCATTCTATTCTGCTAATTGCAAATTAAGAGATGTATTGTTTTAAAAATAATGAAGTCTAATTTTGCACGTTTGGGAGATGCACTGGCTTAGAAATCTCTATTTATTTGTAAATGCTCTGAATACAGATTAATCTCCATCGCTAAGCTAAGTGTTGGCCGCTTTATGCACTTGCAAATGTGCTCACCAAGGCAAACTCCAGTCAAGGCTGGTGCTACTACAGGAGTGATGTCTGAAATCCTCAGGGCTTACATTTTGGGGTTCTCTGTAGACCTGCAGAATTCCTGCCATTTAAAGCAGGGATCTTAGCACCCACTGAGCCCAGCGTTCATTTTACAGGTAAGGAAATAGAGGCCCAGAGAGGCGAAGGGACTTGTCTGAGGTCACACAGCAAGCAAGGCAGCGGAGGAACTCGGATTAGAACCCAGACTTCTTCTAGCCTTATGAACTGTATTTTCCATCAAACCTGCGTGTCCCGTGTTTCGGTCACATTTTTCAACATCTGTCCTAGTGTCTGCTTAATGTTTGTTTCCCTTAAATCAATTCACTTTTTAAGATGTAAAGACATTTATTTAAAAGGAAAACATATCACAAATATAAATGGAAAACCCTATGGCTCACTGAAATAGAAAGGAAATGAAAATGAACACATGGCAAACGAAACAACATTGGTAGGTTCTAGCAAGAAAAGACATCTGATAATAAGACATCGACTCTTGTAAAACAGACATTGGCACCTGCCCTGCACTCAAGGGTTAATAACGAGAGGTATCTAGGGATACTGAAAGCTCTGGACCTAGACCTGCTCTGTCTTTGTTAAAAGGAGAAAAAAGGAAACAAGAGGTGTTCAGAACCCTGCAGCACTAGTATGAGGCTTTCTCCTCATTCTCACCAGGACTGGAAGAGAATGGAAAAAGTATGAATTTTTCCCAAGGTGGTTGGTGGTTACTTCTATTTCTCCATCTCATCCTCTTTTCGGCTGCCTGGAATTTGGATGCGATGGCTGGAATTAGGCAGCCACATTCAATTATGAGGCGATCATGAGAATTGAGTCTATATACAGCAGAACAACAAGATAGAAGGAGCCTGGTCTCCTGAGCCTCTGCATTTTATTTTATTTTTTGGTCAAAGAGAAACTTCCATCTTGTTAAAGTTCCTGCTATGCGGGGTCTCTACCGTTCACAGTCCAACTTCATTCTAATATGAAAGGAGATGTGAATCCTGGATTAGGAATCAGAAGACCTGGGTCCTAGCCCCATTTCTCTGACTGCAAATTTGAGGATGGAAAAAAGATGAACAGCACCCGCTTTGCAATCCCTGGCATCCCTGGCTATTTTAAGCGTCCGACGAGTTTCGCCCCTTGGGAACTCTCAGTTCTGCTCGGAGTCCTGTGTGTTTCTAGTCCAAGGCCGTGGTGGGGGGCAGGGTGCCCAGGGAAGGTGCAGGGCGGGGGCTGGTGTCTGCCTGAGTTTTTTACAGGTGTTACCCTGTCGAGTAGGCGATCGAGGTGCAGATGGGGCCCAGAGGTGTGACAGCATTCTGTGTTAGAGGGATAAGAGTCTTTGCTAACTGCTACATAGTGTCACACAGGGAGTATGTCTGTCCTTAAACCGCCTTACTTTCTTCCTTCTGGACCACACCAAGCACAAATCCATAAAAGAGCAAATAGCCCTTTCTCTCTTCCCCTCCCAACATCCTCAGCAGCTGCACAGTTGTTATGTATTTTAAATAAAGCATTTAAAACCACTCAGAATGTAGCAACAATCACCATGGATACTCATCACTGAAATCCTTTGTTGCCATGGCAACATTCCACCCTTCACCCCCCCCCCGCCCAGTCCCCCACCCTCATCATGCCTGTTTACCCTGAAAGTGACACATTGGTTATGGTGAATGATAGGAAAAAATTAGAGAGGAACTTCCAAGGGCATAGAGGCATGAAATATCTTGCCAGAAAATAGGTATTTTTCCATTATCGTAATCAGTGTGTTTTACTCTCCTATTTTATCAAGGATAGATGACTGTTATTACAGGGGGGAAAGAGGAAGATTGATGATGCATTAAAGCGAAAACGATCCCTTTTGTCATATCCCGTAGGTGATTTTTAATAGCCGTTCTTGCCGCATCGCAAGTGCGGCTGGTGGCAATGCAGGCGTAGGAAACTGTTGGCACCGTTTGACCCACTTCCCGCAGTTTTCAAAAACACTCCAGGAAAACCCTTTAGGAGGCAAAAACAATCTGTAGACAGGTATTCATAGCACCCTTTGTGGAATGGTAAGGAACAAGAAATAGCCCTATATGCCTGCTGTTGCGGAGTGGTTCTGCAGAGAGATCAGCGTGGGACTCGGTGCCACTCTTTGAAGCACTGACAAGTGACAAGCGGGGCACGGCTGTACGTTTACTCGTTCGGAGAAACAATGTTAAGCAAACTGGGCAAAATACAGGTGATCCCAACGACTATAGGCACGTGCTCTGAAAATCCTTGTGCGCACCTTACGCAAGATTGGGGAAAATTTGGAGATTCTGAACTCCTTTTGGGTCAATGACCTTTTTGAGAATCTGAGAATGCCTTGGATGGTCTCCCCAGAAAAATGCCCAGACATACAACATTTTGCATGTAATTCTAGGGGATTCACGGCTTCCCAGTGCCCATTCAAGGACTACGCCTCATCCAAAAGGCCCATCAACTCCAGGTTTAAATGTTCATTTAGTTGGTTATTTAATTCCATTACAAAACTGAAACCCAAACTAAAACGTGATCAGAGATCTTGGATACATAACTTGTTTCCGGTCTGTTCCCTTCACTAGACTGTAAACTCCATGAAGGCAAGAGCTTTTGTTGGTTTTATTTACTGTCTCTACCCCGCAGGATCTAAAACAGTGTCTTTTCTCATAGTAACTACTAAATATTTCCGGGAGGAAAGAATTATTTAATAGCAGTCCAAATACATAGACTCATTACTAGAATTACGACTTCGTGTGAGAAGAGCCACCTGTGTTTGTCATGGCCAAGTTCATCAACTAGTGGGTGCTCGTTACTAGTTAGTAATAATAACAGCAATAAAAATAACAGCAGTAATAATTTGAAAACACTTCTTGAGCACTTACTATTGTTCAGATTACTGCATTGAGAATATCACATGCATGATCTCATTCAAGCTTTCCAATAAGTTTTTAAGGTCAGGGTGGACATTGTTATTTCCATTTCTCAGTGAAGAAAACTGAAGCTTAGGAAGCTAATATAACCTCTCAGCCCCAGATTTCTGACTCCAGAGTCAATAGTTTGATGCCTAAGCTATTGTAAAAGAACATCTTGGGCAATTTCTGACATTCTGTTCTCATTTAATTTTTTTTTTTTTTTTTTTTTTTTTGAGACAGAGTCTCGCTTTGTTGCCCAGGCTAGAGTGAGTGTCCTGGTGTCAGCCTAGCTCACAGCAACCTCAAACTCCTGGGCTCAAGTGATCCTCCTGCCTCAGCCTCCCAAGTAGCTGGGACTACAGGCATGCACCACATGCCCGGCTAATTTTTTCTATACATATTAGTTGCCCAATTAATTTATTTCTATTTATAGTAGAGACGGGGTCTCGTTCTTGCTCAGGCTGGTTTCAAACTCCTGACCTCGAGCAATCCGCCCGCCTCGGCCTCCCAGAGTGCTAGGATCTCATTTCATTTTTTAAAGATATAATCAAAATAGCCATTTTCACTGGGAATCCAGTAACATATCAGAATTATCAGAGTCAAGTGACGCATCCTGATTTTCTTTATTTTTTGCTTCCTAGAGGTGATATATTTATTCAAAAGCCCTTCACCATCTGTATTAGTCAGCTATTGCTGCGTAACAAACATCCGCACACACAAAACTCATCATTGTACGAGGATAAGAATTTCTTCAGTCTACAAGTCTGCAGGTTGGCTGGTGGGTATATATTGGTCTTTGTTGGCCAGCTCTGTTGATCTCGACTGGGCTTGCTCACATCGTTGGGTATTGGCTGGAGGTCGGCTGATCTAGGGTGGGCCCAGCTATAGTATCTGCTCCACGTGTCTGTCATCCTTCTCCGGAGACCAGCAGGTTAGCTGTGCATGTTCCTCTTGTGGTGACATCAGAAATTTGAGAGAGCAAGTGCAAATTCGTGTGATGACCTCTTAAGGCTTAGGCTTGGCAAGTGGCTCACAGTCACTGCTGCCCTAGGTAATTAGCCAAAACAGTGGAGCCCAAAGTTAAGGGACAGAGAAATTCATTCTGCCCCCAAAGCAGCCTAGGTGCTCAGGGGTTTGGCCATGATTTTGGGGTTTGAATATTACTCTTCTAAGGACGTCCCTTAAGGTGGTTGACATGTAATTCACCATCTTCATCAGATGCTGGGAAGAGAAGTGAATGAAAAAGCCTAAGGATAGCTTCATTTCTGCCACTAACCGGAGGCAATTTGACACATGGGTGTACAGTTGAACCTGGAACAACACAGGTTTGAGCTGTGCAGGTCCGTTTATACATGCAATTGTTTAGATAAATGCTACTGCCTCTCTCGCCTCCCCTCCTACCTCCTCCACCTCTTCTGCCTCTGCCATGCCTGAGACAGAGGCCAACTCCTCCCTCCCTGCTGCTCCAGCCCGCTCAACATGACAAAGGCGCGGACAAAGATGTGATGATCTACTTCACTTAATCAATAGTCAATACATTTATCCTTCCTTAGGATTTTCTTTTTTCCTTGAGACAGAATCTCACTGTGTCGCCCAGGCTAGAGTGCTGTGGCATCAGCCTAGCTCACAACAACCTCCAACTCCTGGGCTCAAACGATCCTCCTGCCTCAGCCTCCCAAGTAGCTGGGACTACAGGCATGCACCACCATGCCCGGCTAATTTTTTCTATATATTTTTAGTTGGCCAATTAAATTTCTTTCTATTTTTAGTAGAGACGGGGTCTTGCTCTTGCTCAGGCTGGTCTCGAACTCCTGACCTCAAGTGATCCTCCCACCTCAGCCTCCCAGAGTGCTAGGATGACAGGTGTGAGCCACCGTGCCCAGC
>VSMD01131355.1:0-31510 GCA_008750895.1 Mirza zaza | reverse complement strand
CTGTAATAAGCTAATATTGCAATATAATATCCTAATATTGCAAAACCTGTAAAAATAATTTAGTGTTTAATAGATATTCACATGGCTCAGAAATCAACAAGTATACAAAGTCTATGAAGATACACAGTAGAAAGTCTTGCCTACCTCTGTCCCCACCCAGCCACTCCCATTCTCTTCTTTCAGATATTTTTAATGTCTGCAGAAGTAAAAATAAATACGTAGTCTTCCTCCATTTTAAATACAATCCGTTAGTATAACATACACCATTTTTTCCACCTTGTTTATTTTTATAAACAAGGTTTATTTCAATAATAAATCTGGGAGATTTTTTCACATTAATACATAAAGCGCTTCTTTTTTTCTTATTTTATGGCTACTTAGTATTACCCTATATAGATATACCACAACTCAATGAGTTTTCTACTTGATATTACAAATGTTGGTACAATGAATAACATTTTACACAAGCTGATTTTAGTATGCGTATATCTGCAGTAAGTATAAATATAATTGCTGGGTCAATTGCATTGTTACAAGTCTGTTTATAACTTGGGACTGTTTTTTTTTTTAATTTGGTTGTTAATCTGTTATAAATTACTAAGAATTCTTTAAATGTTAGAGATATTTGCCCTGGTTGTTACGTGAACTGCAACTATTTATTTCCCTGTTGTGTTTTTATTTTATTTTATTTTTTTTGTTTTGCCATGCTGAAGTTTATTTTTGTTTATTTTTTATTGTTGTCACGTTTATCTGAATTTTAATAATTATTTAGAAAATTCTTGTTTTTTCTAAGGTTAACAAAGGATTTTTCAATCTTCTAGTACATTTATGTAAATGCATTTTACACTTAAACCTTGATTTTTTTTATACTTAAATCTTTAGTATTTATCCTGGTGTATGGTGTATAAATTCATTTGAGTCCATTTTTGTACTTTTTTCCCCTATTTCATTGGTCCGTCTACAGTGAAATAGTACATGCCTTTAATTAATAAATTGTAAAATCTATTTTAAGATTATTTAAGACTAAATTCACTTTCATTGTTCCTTTTTTTGGTTTCCCTGGCTATTCTTGCTCATTTATTTTTTAATGGAAATTTAGAATTTATTAAATTTGGCTCCCTCTCCCCCTTCCCAAAATCAATTTGCATTTTGTTGGGATGTTAAACTTACAAATTAAAATAGGGAAATCAACATGGCTATCAAGAAAAACATGATAGGCCTTTCTTTTTGAGCAGGTTTGGAGTTTTGGAGTCTCCTTCATCTAGGTTTTGCAGTTTTATTGGTAAGCTTCTTCCTAGATGCACAGTCGTCCCTTGAACAACGTGAGTTTAAACTGTGCAAGTCCACTTTACATGAATATATTTTCAATAAATATATTGGAAAATTTTTTGGACGTTTGTGACCATTTGAAAAAAAACTTACAGATGAACTGTAGAACCTAGAAATATCAAAAAAATTAAGAAAAAGATATGTCATGAATGCATGACATGTACATAGATACTAGTCTATTTTATCATTTACTACCATAAAATATACACAAATCTGTTACAAAAAGTTAAAACTTGTCAAAACGTAGGCACACAAACGCAGACTATACATGGTAGCGTTCACAGCCGGGAGGAATGTAAACAAATGCAAAGGTGCGGCAGTAAGTAACAGCTGCATAAAACTAGCTGTAGCACATACCAGGACTGTAATAATTTCATAGCCGCCTCCTCTTGCTGTTGTGGCGAGCTCAAGTGCTGCAAGTATCTGCTTAAAATGCTGTGTGAGATTAATCATCTTCCCGTGAGCAGTTTGTTTCTCCAGTAAACGGTGCATAGCAGTAAAAAAATGATCTCTCACAGGTTTTGAGTATTTTTCATCATGTTTAGTGTAATACCATAAGCCTTGAATAATAGCACTGCGAGGCCTATACGGAGAGCCACTGCTGACGCTGGCAGTGCTCCCCAGTAGAGAAAAGTCATGACTTTACAAGAAAAAGCTGAATTGCTTGATATGTGCCCACAGATTGAGCCTGCCATTTCAAGATTCTATGAACCCAGCATAAAGATCATTGTAGAGAAAAGAAAATTCCTGAAGCTGTCACTGTAGCTACACTAGTAGGCATGGAAACCTTGCACTTTTTGCAAAATACCTTTTCTTCTCTTTTTTTTTTTTTTACTTCTGTTCGCCCCCCCCCCCCAGCCCACAAAATACCTTTTTATCTCGTATTGAAAACACCTTTTATATGGGTACAGGATTGCTATTAGAAAGGCTCACCTATAGATCTAATATGACCTGAGAAAAAGCAAAGTCGTTTTGAGACAACTTACAGCAAAAGGAAGGTGAGAGATTTAAAGCTGGAGAATTTAATGCCAGCAAATGATGATGTGATAATCTTAGAAAAAAGATTTGGCTTTAAAAATGTCAAGATAACAGGAGAAGCAGCTTCTCTCGATCAAGAGGCAGCAGACCAGTTCCAAGATGCCATTAAGAAAATTAAGGAGAAAGAATATCTGCCTGAACAGGTTTTTAATGCAGACGAAAAGTGCCCTATTCTGGGGAGGCGGGGGGATACTACACAGGATATTTATTAGTGAGGAAGAGAAACAACCACCAAATGTAAGGCAGGAAGGGATAGGATGGCTCTCTTGTGCAAGTGCAGCTGGGTTTATGGTCAGGACTGCCCTTACCTATGAGGCTGCTAGTGCCCAAGCTTGGAAGGGAAAGGTAAACACCAGCCATTAGTCTTTTGGTTGTACAACAAGAAGGCCTGGACAAGGAGAAAACTTTTTCCTGCTTGGTTCCATCAGGGCTTTGTTGCTGAAGTCAGGAAGTACCTTGCCAGTAAGGGACTGCCTTTTAAAGTTCTCTTGATACTGAACAGTACCCCCGCCACCCAGAATGCCATGAATTTAACACCAAAGGTGTCAAAGTGGTCTTCTTGCCCCCAGATACATCTCTACTTTAGCCTCTAGATCAGGGGGTCATATGGGGTCGTTACACATGATACTCTATGGGTAGGATGGTCAATACTATGGAAGAGAACCATGATAGAACATCATGGAAGTCTGGAAGGATTATATCATTAAAGATGCCATCGTTAAAAGCCATTAAGAGCCATGAAAGCCATCAAACCCAAAACAATAAATTTCTGCAGGAGAAAACTGTGTCCAGATGTTGCACACAACTTCACAGGATTTATAGTAAAGCCAGTAGGGAAAATCATGAAAGAAATTGTGGATATGGCAAAAAAAAAAAAAAGGTGGGGGATAGAAGTGAAGCGTTCCAAGTTATGGATCTTGGAGAAATTCAAGAGCTAACAGACACCACACCAGAGGAGATGAGTGCTTCCAAACCAGTGCCAGACGACAAGGAAGCAGGCATAGAAGAAGCAGTGCTAGAAAACAAACTGACATTTGACAATCTGGCAGAAGGGTTCTGATTATTCAAGACTGCTTTTGACATCTCTTATAACATGGACCCTTCTGTGATAACAGGCACTGAAAGTGAAGCAAATGGTGGAAGAGGGATTGGTACTGTAGAGAAACATTTTTAGAGAAATGAAGAAACAAAAAGTCAGAAATTACTATGCATTTCCATCAGGCTACGCTGAACCTGCCTGCCTCTCCTGCCCCCACTTCCACCTCCTCCACCCTGGGAACAGCAGTGCCGGGCCTCCTCTTCCTTAGCACACTCAGCGTGAAGCCCTTTGTGGTGATCCACTTCTACGTAAGGAAGAGTTTTCTCTTCCTTATGATTTTCTTAATAACATCTCTAGCATACTTTAGTGTAAAAATACAGTATATAATAGATGTAAAAATGTGTTAATCAGCCATTTATGTTATCTGGATGGCTTCTGTTCACCAGTAGGCTATTAGTAGTTAAGTTTTGGGGGAGTCGCATTATATGCAGATTTTCAACTGTGAGCGTGCTGGGCGCCCCTATTCCCCATGTTGCTGAAGGATTAATTGTGTTACCCTTTTTGTTTGCCATTTTTTCTGTCATACAATCATATCATATGAAAATAGTTATCGCTTTATGTCTTTGCAGCTTTTTTAGCACTAGTTTCTTTCTAATTGCAACGGTTAGCACCTTTTATGTAATGTTCAGTATTGGCAGTAGGGGGCATCTTTGTCTTGTTCTTGACTTTAATGAAAATGATTCTGTTGTTAACCCTCATAAAGTACGACTCTGCTTTTTAGCTGAGATAGCTGTCTATTCATATTTTACTGCTCATTTTTAGAAAAAAGTCAAGAATGAATTTTGTCGGCCGGGCGCGGTGGCTCACGCCTGTAATCCTAGCACTCTAGGAGGCCAAGGCGGGTGGATTGCTCGAAGCCAGGAGTTCAAAACCAGCCTGAGCAAGAGTGAGCCCCCGTCTCTACTATAAATAGAAACAAATTAATTGGTCGACTAATATATATATAGAAAAAATTAGCCGGGCATGGTGGCACATGCCTGTAGTCCCAGCTCCTCGGGAGGCTGAGGCAGGAGGATCGCTTGAGCCCAGGAGTTTGAGGTTGCTGTGAGCTAGGCTGACGCCATGGCACTCACTCTAGCCTAGGCAACAAAGCGAGACTCTGTCTCAAAAAAAAAAAAGAATGAATTTTGTCAAAAGACTCTTCAGCCTCTATAGAACTGTTCATATAAATATTTTCCCTTTCCTATTAGTATAATGATATTAGTATAGACTGCCTAATATTGAACCATTTTGTATACCTTAAGTAGAACTCTCCTTGGTCATGATATATTATTATTACTTTAATGTGCTTCTTCTTGCTATTACTTTATTTAGGATTTTTGTATTAATACTTGTGAGAGTCATCTGTAGTTCTTTTCATTATTACAGGAAATTGCTGTTGGATTTGGTATCCTTGTTATACTTCCTTCCCAAAAAGTAATTGAAAATTTCTTCCTTTGTGATGCTCTATATCAGGTGTTGGCAAATGTTTCCTATAAAGGGCTAGATAGCAAATATTTTAAGACAATTCAAATCACGTGATCTCTACTTCAGCTACTCTGCCATTGCACTGCAGAAGCAGCCATGGATGGTCCGTAAACAACTGAGTGGCTGTTCCAGTACAACTTTACTGACAAAACAGGAGACGGGCTGGACGCCCACAGACTATAGTTTGTCAGTCCTTGCACTAGACTGTTTAAATAATGTTGGCATTATCTGGTCTTTAAAGCTTAATAGAATATCTCTATGAAAAGGTCTGGGCCTGTGATTTGGTGGGGGGGAGGGGGATGCTCCTTGATAAGACCTTTTGCTTTTTGTTTGTCAAATTTTCTGTTGATAATTCTAATTCTTCTGAAATCAATTTTATTGAATAACATTTTCCTAGAAAATAATTTTATTCAAGTTTTTAAATTTGCCCAAAATTGGGTAAAATAATTTTTTTTATTTCCTACATTTGTTATTTCCCTTTAAGAAAAATTTTTTATTACATTTTCTCCCCCCCCTTTTTTTTTTAATACTTTTGGATATGAGTTCTTGCCGTGTTGCGCAGGCTGGTCTTGTACTTCTTTCTGGCCTGAAGGGAACCCTCCCACTTGGGTCTCCTGAAGTACTTGGGAATTATAGGTATGAGCCGCCATACCCACCCTATTTTTTTTTTTTTTTTTTTTTTGACTAGACTAGCTAGTGGTTTATCTGTTTTTATTTTTCAAAGAATTCTGGATTTCCTTATTAGTTTTAGTGTTTTTGTTTCCTAACTCATTAATTTATTCGTTGTGTTTTTCTTCAGTTTATTTAGGTCTTATTTTTCTACTTTACATGTGGTATGTTTGTTTTTATTGTTTTTTTTGTTTGTTTTGAGATAGGGTCTCACTCTGTTACCTGGGCTAATGTGCAGTGGCTCCGTCATAGCTCACTGCTACCTTAAACTTCTGGGCTCAAGTGATCCTCCCAAGTAGCTAGAACTACAGGCGAGCACCACTACACCTGGCTTATTTGTTTTAATTTTTTATTATTAATACATTTAAGTCTCACAGTTTTCTTTGCTGCTTTAGCTATATTGCATAGATCACATATATATTGTTTTAATTTTTCTTTCTAATCTCTGATTTCAGTTACAATATCCTTTTTTATATAATACTTGTTTATAGGAAGAAAGCCTTTTTCTTTTCTGATTTTACTGTAAAATTATATTTTTATCACACTGTCATCAGAAAATGTTTATGTTAATATACTATTTTTCTATTTTTTAAGTTTTTCCTTGTACTATAACTATGGTCAGTTTTTGAAACTGTTTTGAAACAGTTTTTGAAACTATTCCATGGGTACATGGAAAGAAGTTCTGTTCAGTATTTTCAGTTGACAGAGTTTATTATGTATCAGTTATCTATTAGGTTTTTAATTTTTCTATATGCTTAATAATTCAAATCTGTTTCCATTTTTTCTCCTTACATTTGAAGTTATCTGTATCTAATGAATGTTACTTGGTGCGTAAATATTCACATGTATACTATCTTTGTGGCAAATTACCCTTTATAGGATTATAAATTACCATGATTTTAGCCTTGCTTAACATTTTTTGCCTAAATTTCATCTTAACTTTTTGTTTGTATTTACCCAGTATGCATTAGCACATCTTTCTGTTTTCGACTTTCTGAATTATTTTCTTTTAATTGTGTTTTTGATGTGGTTTGTGATTTAATCTGAAGTGTTTGTATTTAAATAACTAGTTTATTTACCTTTATTGATATATGTGATTGAATTTAGTTGTCATTTTTATTTTATTTTTATATTTTTAGTCTCTTGCTGTATTGATTTTGTTGTTTATTTTGCTTTGCTTTTTTTTAACTAATAGATTTTTTTTGTGAACAGTTTTAGGTTTACAAAAAGTTGAAAAAAATTATAGAGTTCTGGCCAGGCATAGTGGCTCATGTCTGTAATGCCAGCACTTTGGCAGACCAAATTACTTTGTTTACTTAACGGTATATCTTGGTTATCAGAAAATCAGTTTATATAACTCATGGCTTCATTTTTTTACAGTTGCATGATATACTATGATATTAATATACCATAATTGTTTTGTAGTATCCATTATTAGGGGGCATTTTGATTCTTTTTCTTTTTTTTTTTTTTTTGAGACAGAGTCTCGCCTTGTTGCACAGGCTAGAGTGAGTGCCATGGCATCAGCCTAGCTCACAGCAACCTCAGACTCCTGGGCTCAAGCGATCCTCCTGCCTCAGCCTCCCGAGTAGCTGGGACTACAGGCATGCGCCACTATGCCCGGCTAATTTTTTTTATATATATATAGTAGTTGGCCAATTAATTTCTTTCTATTTTTATATAGTAGAGACGGGGTCTCGCTCAGGCTGGTTTTGAACTCCTGACCTTGAGCAATCCGCCCGCCTCAGCCTCCCAGAGTGCGGCTTCATTTTTTTACAGTTGCATGATATACTATGGTATTAATATACCATAATTGTTTTGTAGTATCCATTATTAGGGGGCATTTTGATTCTTTTTCTTTTTTTTTTTTTTTTTTGAGACAGAGTCTCGCCTTGTTGCACAGGCTAGAGTGAGTGCCATGGCATCAGCCTAGCTCACAGCAACCTCAAACTCCTGGGCTCAAGCAATCCTGCTGCCTCAGCCTCCAGAGTAGCTGGGACTACAGGCATGTGCCACCATGCCCGGCTAATTTATTCTATATATATTAGTCGGCCAATTAATTTCTTTCTATTTATAGTAGAGACGGGGTCTTGCTCTTCTCAGGCTGATTTCGAACTCCGGACCTCGAGCAGTCCGCCCGCCCCGGCCTCCCAGAGAGCTAGGATTACAGGCGCGAGCCACTGTGCCCAGCCGGCATTTTAATTCTTTAAAGTAGTGGTTCTAAAACATTAGTGTGCATTAGAATCA
This sequence comes from Mirza zaza, assembly GCA_008750895.1. Taxonomy (NCBI): domain Eukaryota; kingdom Metazoa; phylum Chordata; class Mammalia; order Primates; family Cheirogaleidae; genus Mirza; species Mirza zaza. The sequence goes on along the minus strand of VSMD01131355.1, from coordinate 23,661 downwards.
CTTTGGGATTTTCCAAACTAATTGCTGGGCCTTATCCCTCAATGTTTCTGGTTCATAGGTCTAGAGTGGGCCTGGGAATTTGCATTTCTAATAAGTTTTCTTGTGTTGCTGTTGTCTGGGGACCACACTTTGAGAACCATTGTTTTTAAAAACATGGTGAGGCTGGTTGCTGTGAATGATTAATGTTTCGTGATGGTTTAAACAGAGTGAAAAATACTATGTGCTTACGAGAAAAAGTATACATAAAAGTTAGGAAAATACTTGGAAAAGGGATTACAGGATGCTAGTGAATTTGTACTCCATTTTCTGTATTTTAGAGTGCTTTCATTTCTGGTAAACTTTCTTTTTTTTAACTGGTATACCCATCTGTGGCAGGTTGGAAGATAGGGTCACCATTCAGCAAAATGAAGTTTCTGAAGATGGAATCGTGAAGAATGTGGACCAACTTAGTGAAGTTCGTATAGGTGAGCATCATTGCATTAGTCTAATTACTTTGTGAAAGATTGTTAACACCAACCTGTTTTGTTTGAGTAACGTGTGTTCATAAATAGAGAGCATTCCTTATCAGTCATCTTAGTCATTTTAAAAATGTCATAGGTATAGAGCGCTGGCCTGTGTTCGTAAGCCTGGATTGCGTGGCCACATGACAGTAAACTTCTTTTTCAGTTATTTTTTGAGTATTGAAAATGAAAAGAACCATGTGCCAAAACTAAGCCAGTTAAATAATTGTCATTTAAGGCCATTAAATAAATTGTCTTATTTTTAAAAAGCATTAGTTAAAACATAAGAAATGTAATTTTTTCTATCTAACTTATAGGAACAAAGATAAAATGGAACTAAATATGTTATCTAAACAGTGTATTTTTTCACAATTCCTTAGATTTGTGCCTATATTTTAGAACTTTCAGTCTAATAGAAGTATATAACAAGTTAAATCAACTTTCTCCAAAGAAAATATTCTATCCTGTTAAAGATTATTTATGAGGTGATGTACTCACATATTTTGATATTGTTTTCCTGATAGATGTGGGGTTTTTCCTAGAATTTGTATCAAATACTATACCTTATCAACATCATTTAGAACTCTGTTTCAATACTATGTACACTTACCACACAATCTCTGCTTTATACCGCAGAACCTGGAATAGATGGTTCTCAGCGCTCTACGTGTGACACAGAGAGATGTAAGCAGCCAGAGCCACTTTTCCATAAAGTGGTTCATTCTGAGCACTTGAACTTAATCTCTCAAGTTCAGTCAGTTCAGTGTTCATCAGAAGAGTCCTTTCCTCTTCGATCTCGCTCTGATCCACCACCGAAAACTAAAAACAAGAATTCCTTACTGATTGGACTTTCAACTGGTCTGTTTGATGCAAACAACCCAAAGGCAAGTATGATCCTCAAATGGAAAATGTTATCCATTTAGTAACAGTTATTATTGATTGTTTTTCTTTGATGAACCGTAATATTGAGTTCTAATCTCTTAAAAACACAAATACATACAAGCACATCAAGACAAACAAAAACAAAAACGTTTATCTTTTTTTGTGAGATACTGAAAAGAAATTGCTATTGAGAGTACAACTGGTATAAAGACTATTTCACTGGTTTCCTGTTCAGGATTTTTTTTATAGGCCCTACTTTTATTTGAGAAAAAAATCCCTCCTGCAGGCCCTTTCTGACCCGCTGACTTCCATGTTTAGTGTGAGGCTGAGCTTCAGTAGTACAGTGTCTCTTAAATGCACAGAAGTGGTGTGCTGCCTAATTTATATGTGTAGAGTAATAGATATGCATATGCATTTTGAGACTTCCTTCCCACTTGCTATTTTTAAATATATGTAGCCATCTTTTTCTTATAAAATGTAGAAAATTATCTCTAGAAGAATTTTAACTACAGGTAAAAATAAGAAATCACATATTTTGTTATGTTACTTTTCATATATATAATTTTTGCATGTCTATAACTTTTTGTCAAAATAAGATATTATGTATACTCTTTATAATCTTTTCTATTATCTATTGTAATATTATTACAAATAACATTATTATAGTACTGTTATGAAAATAGCACTTTGTCGTATTGTCAGATATTCTCTTTACCATCTTTATATGTCATCTTTAATAACCACATATTCCACTGGGCTGCTTATCATAATTTTCCCACAAATCTGTTTCTGTTGTTGGGCCTTGAGAGGTTATTTTTTAAATGCTTTATTTTAAGAGACAGGGTTTCACTCAGTCACCCAGACTGGAGTGCAGTGGCATGCTCATAGCTCAGCCTCAAATTCCTGGGCTCAAGAAATCCTCCTGCCTCAGCCTCCTGAGTAGCCAGGTCTACAGGCATGTACTACCATGCCTTTAGGCTTTAATTTTTGTTAATGTAACTACCTATACCTCTATCTTTGTACATATCCACAATTATTTCCATAAAGTAAATTTCTGTATGTGGAATTCAAGAGGTTATATCGTATATTGCCTGATTTCCTTTTAAGAAGCAGTTTATAGTGCTGTCAGTAGTGAGAAAGCATTCCATTTCTCCATACCCTTAATAGCACCTACTATTATTATTTACTTAAAAATTGTCTGTTTAATAAATGAGTAATGGTATTGATTTGTTTAAACTTGTATATCTATATTTACCAGGGAGGTTGGACATTATTTGAGCCTGTATATGAAAGAATTGCCTGAAGTTTTTAGTCCTTGACTGTTTTTTAAATGAATCATTTTGATTTTCAATTTACTTTTCTAATAGGATATATTAAATACTTTTCCAGAGTATTTTTTGGAGTATTTTCCTAGGCTTGTCTTAAATTCAGAGATAATTAAATTCCCTCCTTTATCCGATAGTAGTCAGATTTTTGAAATATGAACTACCAAAACAAATTTATGATCTTCAGAGTTATAGACAAAAGCCTGTTATGAGACAGACAAGGACTGTCATATAATTCATGAACTTTCTTTTATAGGAAAGGTATATAGCTATCTTTCACCTAGGGCTTCTTAATATCTTATTGCCATCTATAGCTAATATTCTTTGCATGATACATTTGATTATTTGATATCCTTTTATGACGTTACCTTAGTGCAACCTTAGGTGTTCTACAGAAATGCTTGCTTTGGAAGTAAGCACAGCAAATTGGAAGCAGCAATGCAGATTCCATGTAGATAACTCTGAGGGAATAGGCAAGAAAAAACACTACACTATGTAATATGTCTTTTTCTCTGGCTTCTTTTAAAGTTTTCCTTTTATCACTGGTTTCTGGCAATTTGATTATGAAACACTTTGGTAAGCTTTTTGGGTATGTGTGTGTAGGTACATGCTTATCCTACCTGGGGTTGATCTTCTTGGACCTATAGATTTATAGTTTTCACCAAATTTGGAAAATTTTTGGCTGTTATTTTATTAAATATTTGTTTTCTGTCTGTCCCTACTCCCCTTTCTGGGACTCCAATTACATATATGTTAGACTGCTTGATATTGTTCCACAAGTCACTGAGATTATGTTCTTTTTGTTTTCAGTCTTTTTTCTCTCTGTTTCATTGTGGATAGATTCCATTAATATGTACACAAATTTACTCATCTTTTTTCCTGCAGTATTGTACTATTAATCCCATTCAGTGAAACTTTTATTTCAGTATTGGATGTTTTGTCTTTAGAAGATTTTTTTTCTATCTTCCATTTCTCTCATTATATTCATGTTTTTCCTTACTCAGATAAAATAGCTTTCTTAATATCCATATCTGCTACTTCCATCATCGCTGTATCTATTTCTATTGCCTGATTTTTCTACTGGTTATGAGTCATATTTTACTACTTACTGACATGTTTTATAATTTCTTATTCAAAGCTGGACCTCATGAATATTGCATTTGCTGGGTATCTGATTTTTGTTGTCTTCCTTTAAAGATTATAGGACTGTATTTAGACAGGCAAGTTACTTGTTATACTTTCAACTATACAACTATACAAGTTACCATTTTATACTTTCTAAAAACATTTTTCAGTTGAAGCTTCAGAGGAGTATCAAGTGATTTTATTATAAAACTTAACCCATTTATTGACCATTCACTTTTCTAAAAAACACAAACATGAGAATAAAGTAAATATACACAAGACTCATAGCCGTTGCCGGCAGGATGAAGTCCTGGGCAGAGAGCCTGCAGCTGTTTTTCCTTACACCTAATGTCTGAGCTTCTTCATAGATTGTAGGGTTCTATGTTTTGTCACCTTTTACCCTTGTAAGAGGGAAAGGACACTAGCTAGAAGATGCATGGACAAGAAGGTCACAACAACTTTAAAGCTATCTGACGCTAGTAGTTTGTATTAACACATTCTAGTTTGCACCTCTGAGAAACAGTGTCAAATAAGTATTGTCAAATGCCTCCTCCCAGCTAACCTATACTGTCCTTGTTCTTTGGAATTATTTTCGGCCTGGTTATGTTCTTGCACTGTAGCTTTTGTTTATTCCAGGGCACAAACCCTAAAGTCCACACTCAGGCTCCATGCTCAAGTATAAATGTCTGTTGCAGGACAACCCTGGGGTTGCTGTAGTATTTCTGTCTCTGTAGTGTCTACTGGTGCCATACTGTGGGACGGGCTGGTCAAATGGCAGCACAGTGAGAGGACAGCACAGTCAACTTGTCCACTGCCAAGCTTGCTCTCATTCAGTCTGGACACTGCCCACAGTCAAGGCCGAAATCTTGAAAGCAGTGGCAGCCGTGACTTACCTTCATTCTGCTGTTATACTCTTATGTAACCAAATCCATTTCTTCACCATGAATTTTTAACAAATGGCACTTTCTAAAAGTGTCAGGCGTATTCTTAGGAGCATCCTGGGATGGAGCTGCAGGGTCCTGCCTCCGGGCTCTAGAGGGGGTGCTGGCACAGCTGCTTTTCTCTGGGCAGCCATGAACTCATGAATTGCTCCTTCTATGTCTGGCCTGAAGACGTGGTTTAGTTTTAGATCCACCACCTGAAACACAATCCGGTCTGCTCTAGCGTCCAACATCCCTGACTGAACCACACTGTGCCTCGGACCATTTCGATAGTGGTTTTTGTTCATTGCAGGATTCCATTCCTGCTTGTCCAGATGTGTTGACACTAAATTTTCCACTTTCTGCCTAAGGTTTTAGTAAGCTGGCAGGGTGTACACATCAACTGGGCAGTCCCGGCGGAAGCTGTCCAACGGGACCCGCCTCCTGAGCTGCAGGTCACCGGGAGGTGGCAAGGCCAGGTTGATAGGGCCAGTGCTCCCGCCGCCCCCATCATGCCTGTGGCTGTCCTGTCGCCCTGGCTGCACTGAGGGCCAGCGAGGGAGGCGGCTGGCTGCTGCTTCAGGACAGAGGGCCTGGGTTGTGTGGGGGGCGGAGGAGGAGGAGGAGGGCCTCAAGGAGACGGTGATGGAGGTTGTGCTGGTAGCAGAGATGGCGGTAGAAGCCCCATTTTATACTTTAAAATTTTGTTTGTAAGCTTTGCTAGGACCAGGTATAAAATTAAGGTTGTCTTTATTCTAGAGCTAGTTCAATGTTTTACCAAGGTGTGACCACCTGGGGCCCCCACAGCACGTCCCAGGTGATCGCTGAGAAAACCTCTCTCCTGATCGGTCATCATCTGCTCGGCCTGCACGAGCTCTGAGTAGTTTTCAGCTGCAACTACCCATTTGTTTCTGCCTGGCTTTGGGAGTTTCATTCAACATACATTGGCCTGTCTTTATCAAAGAGTCAAGAAAACTACCTTGCAAATGTCTGCAGTTTGCTTTTTTTTAAATGAAACTCTCTCCTTTCTGGTTCCACCTCCCTGAACTTTGATCTTTGTCTTATCAACCTAACAAAACTGTACCCAGAGTCCAGCTATTTCCTCTAGACAGAAAGCCAGTTTAGTGGTAGGGTTTACCTCACTCTTTCCCTGCTCTCAGGGATGACAATCTTATGCTGCCTGTTGTGCAATGTCTAAACCACTTAATGTACTTTGTCCAGTTTTCTAGTTGTTTCCTGGGAGGTTGATTCTGGCCCTTGTTACTCCACCATGGCCAGAGCTGCAAGTCCCCAGTAGATACATGTTGTGGTGCTTCGTGGCTGTATCTGGGGTCTTGTCCATTTGCATTTGTTTCCCAAGTAATCTTGGTCCCAAGGCTTCAAATATAATTTAAATGCTGATGATACTCAATTTTATTTCTCTAGCTCTTTCCTGCAAGATCACTTATCTATTCCGTCAGTCCACTGGCCATTTTAACCAGTCATTTCTTAACCTGTCTCCCTAATTCCATGCCTGTCCATCTGAAATCCATTATCCAAATAGAAACCAGAAATATTTTTTGATACTATAAATCGTACTGAGTCACTGCCATGCTTAAGACTTCAGTGGCTTTCTGCTGCTTTTAGAATAATTTTCCAACTCTACCATGGTCTACAGGTTTGATATGGTACTGACCATCTCTCTATCTCATCTTAAAACCTCTCTCTCTAGGTCATTGTAACTATTTTCCTTTTTGTCCTTTGATATACCAAGCCCTTGACTGCTTTAGGGACTTTGCACTTACTGTTACCTTGGCCTGGAATGAACTTCCCTTTGCTCTTTTAACTGTGACTTATTCTTGTTGTTTAAGTCTCACCACTCAGTCAGGCCTTGGCTCCGTTTCCATCCCCAGTAATTGCCATTGTAAGTAATTACCTTACTAATTTACCTTATTTATATTTATAGCTGCTATTTCAAAGTGTAATTATCTTCTTTATTCATTTGTTTATTGTCTCTCTCAGCACATGACCCCCTTCAGGTCAAGAACCTTGCTGTTTACCACTGTACACATTCTTTTGTATAGCCCAGACCTAGCATATAGTGGGTGCTCAATAAATATTTGTCGAATAAATAATGAATAAATGAAAATTAAATATATTCCTAATTAAAAGAGTAAGGAATCAGACTGCTAAGTTCATATCCTAGCTCAAGACTCAGTTGTGCGATTTAAGTGCCTTATTTTTGATATGTAAGGCAGTTAAATAATAGTCCCTTGCTCATAGGGTTATTGAAAGAATGAAGTAAGAAAATACAATTAAAGCCCTTAGATCATGCTTGGCACTGAGTAAGTGCCCAGTAAGTGTTAAATATCGTCATGGCCATCAGGCTGGAAAATTACAGTGATAGGACATACTACTTTAGTGGACACGAGAGACTTTGATAGAGCAGTATTAGCTTTTCAGCTTCACTTATTACAGTGATTTCATTTAAAGTATGTTTTTGGATATGCTTAATCTTTGAATATCTGATATAGATGAAAAATTGGTTTCTAAAAGGCATTATTCTGAAATAATAAAAATACTAGAACTAAAAAGTTTTACCTCCGTAAATTTATTGGAGACACAGAAGATTTGTCTTAAATAAGATGTCTATTATTATACCTTTCTGCCCTCAACTTGGTTTTATGCTAGTATAAGAAGTTCTCTGGGAAACTTATCGTATTTACCTTGAGAATGTTGTTGCAAATGTTGTCTACCACATTTGTCTCTTTCAAGTTTTTAAGGTGGCGTGAATCCTTAGCATTAATTCAGCCAATATTTATTGAGCTCGCTCTATGCTAGGTGCTATTAATAGGTTAGCAGTAAGGGTGAGGTGTTTATAGCCTTGAGAGGGAACAAATCCGTGAAGAACACTTGCAATGCATTGTGATAATTCTTGTAATGGAGAAATGAATATAGGGTAGTAGGACCGTTAAAGAAGAAATGCTTCAGTCCGTCTTAGAACAAAGAAAGGTTTCTATAGGAGAAATTTGCCTGGTGGATGGGGCATGAGAACATTAACGCAAAAAAAATTGGCCTGGAACTTAGGACGGCATCATGTGTTTAGGAATGGCAACTAGTTCTTAATAACTGAAGTGTGAAAGAGGTAGGATTCGAGTTTTTCTTGTTCACAAGCTGTAGTTTTCAGATTCGTGGGACCCTTTCCCGAAAAGTCTCCTTTTCTTTTTCGAAATAAAAGATGAAAATGTCCTGAGGAGATGCCAGTGGGCAGTTCTTCTTGCCCAAGGCCTCCCTCGCCCTCTCACACCCACCCTCCGCCCTGCGCCTTGCCGCTGGCCCCTCAGGCACCTCTTTTCAGAGTCTGGAACACACGCTGGGTCTTGATGCTAAGGCGCTCTTTTAATGTACTTTAAATGGCTGTTTTTGCAGAAACTAAAATGTAATGATGATAAGCTGAATTACATGTTTAAGCAGCCATACAGGCAGTAATTGGTGGTTGGCTGATCACGTAAGACCAGCTGTCAGAGTAATGATTTGATTGCCACCGTACGTCAGAGGGTCTGTGAGTGATGACCAGGGATAATCAGGGTGACCAGAGACTGCGCTTCCTTTTATGCTACTTGTTTACTTACACCCCGCTTTAAACCAGAAGGATTAAAGATTATATCCAAATATGGAAATTGTACTAGAGAACGAGCATTACAAATCAGCAAGCCTTTAGCAACTATTGTGTGTACTTGTTAATGTTGAATATAAGATTTATCTCTGTGGTAGTCAAAGGAAAAAGAGAATATAAACTGTGCAATATTTCTCAGAGGGGAGAAAATGTAAGTTGTTCAGGGGTATAAGAGCTTTTCTTGGCTCATCTCTCTGTAGAGATTTCTATTCCGGAGTTTTATGCAAGGGCCAGTGAATTCTGTAATAGATGATAACTTTCATGCCATTTCTACTGTAAATACAGCAGATTTTATAAGGTAGTTATAATAAAATGATTTGGTGAACATGAAGGTAAATTTGTAAAAAGCCAAATAGAATAGTTTAAAGTTGTGGTTTTCTCATTATTTTGTTTGTGTAATAAGGAGAATAAGATTCTAGGTTATCAAGTGAATAAGCTGCTTGTCTTTGAAATAGTCGCATTTTGCAGTATGGCTTTGAATATTGATTACTAGTGGACGGTACTGCAAAGGCATGCCACACAGTGCTTTGTATTTTGGTCGATAAAAGGTCTGTATCACTTAGAAATCAAATGAGGATAGGATAAGATCAGTAGCCTGTGATGGAAAATGACTATAACTAAGACTCTTATCTGGCTGGGTGGCCAGCCACTTTTGTTGAAGGTAGATTACAGAGTAATATCCAGTCAAAACTAGAACTTCTTCATGAAAGCTTTTTTGTTCATTCAGCACTGATTAGTGATCCATTTGTTTTGAACCATAGAGCATTAAATTCTAGAACTTTAATGTGGGCACCATCTAGGGTGTCTAAAATGCAGACTCCTACACCCCACATCTAAGGGCATCTGTTTTAACAGATCTGGTGCCGAGTTCAGGAATACGCATTTTGGCACACACCATAGGTAATTCTGCTTCTGGTGGTCCACAGTCCACACTTGAGAAACGTGGCCGCAGAGCACAAGGGGACCGGAAAGTGTTTAAAGCGTGTTATATGCCACCCTCCTTGACTATTAAAAATATTAATAATGTTCCCAAGAAATGTCTCATTTTGAGTGCTGTGCCTTTCTGATGAGCTGGTGTTATGACCACCTTGTCAAATATGCTCATAAATATTAAATAAGCTAATTTTCCTATATAGGGTTATTGGATAGCAACCAATTAAATTTTGGAAAGAGGCAACTAATATGATTTTTACTTTACTTTCTGACAGTAATTAAAGAGAAGTACTGAATTTCAATGATGTCCAGGCCTAGTCAGTGAAAATAGGACATTGTCAGAGTGATACAGAGCATACTGAACTTGCTGTTGTTACTGGTAGGGATGTAGGACTCTAACTCATTAAAATGGAAGGAAAGTAGATTGGGGTCAGAAGACAGCTTTGCACTGTTCATACGTGTTTTATCTCTTGGGAAGCAGCTCCCACCTACTTTGGTTTTGCAAAGATTATCTAATAAAATGTACTAATTATTAGTATAGCTGGCTGGCTAATAGTATGAATAGTATGCTAGATACTGCTCTAGGTACTTTATATAGAATGAATTCTTACAGTGACCCTGTGGGATAAATACTGTTATCCCTATTTTATAGATGAGAACATTACAGTGCAGAGAGGTGAAGCAGCTTGCCCAACGTCACATAATTGGGTTAGTATCAATTTTGAGGGACATATTAGTAACATGAAATGAGTATTAGACTGATCCAGTTTCTTCACACAGAGACAAAGACTGATTAAAGGTTATTAAAACTTATACCTTCTTACCATTCATCACATATTTCTCCATAAATTAACAAAGTAAAAACTTGCCTGGGAAACCTTAGAATTTGTTATAGAGGAACATGGTATAAAATTTAGGTGTAATGTTCTAAAATTAATAACTGTAGTTTGAAGGAGTAGAGAGTTATTTTTTTTTAAGTGAGTAAACTAAACTAATACCACCCACCTGTGGTGTCAGTTAGGGTGATCAGATTGGCAAAGTTTATAGCCCACAGATCAGAACAGTCTTTGAAAATGTTCAGTCCCTACCTTGTATTTGTTTACTCAGTGAGCTCCCTTTGAGAGACTTTCAGTCTCAGTCAGTCAGTCTCTCTCCCCGCCCCGCTTTCCTACCCCTCAGTCTCATGCCAACAGAAATCAATGATTCATGAAATTTAGACGATGCTGTTACCCTTCTGTTGCTACAACTGTTCTCTGGTCTTGTGGTGATAACCTCTCTAGGTTCAGAATTGCCGCCAGAGTCAGGATATTTTTCCACCCTGAAAGTATCGTGAGGCAGTGACGGGGTGTATTTTCAGTCACTGTCGTGCCCTGGTGGTCTAGCACATGGTGGTGCTCCGTGAAGATCTGCTGAGTCACCTGCGGATGTAACGCATTCGTCAGCTAGACACTCTCTAAGTAGATGGCTTTATACCTTACCACATACAGCTTTGTCTTAATAAAGACATAGGCAAAAGATGTCCAGCAGTAGAAGTTAATTATGAAGCATTGTTTAAAGTTCATTCTCTAACTTTCCTTTTCTCTGTCCTGGTAGGGAGAATTCATCAGTGGTGAGTTTCGATTAAAAGCCTTTTATGAGGAGGCTTTTACAAGTAGTAATCAGTCTAGGGAAACGGTTCCATCTTCAGAAGGAACAAAGGTGTTACACAGATGATGAGCAGTTTAAAGCCGGTGATACGGTGTTTCGTTCTTCTCTAAAGGACAGCTGTTTGTTTGAAAGTGCAAACTGGTTAAAGATGTTTGGTTATCCTCACAAGTGGCTACAGAATGCCTCTGTGGAGTCCCCCAACCCCCATCTTCTCACTCTGTGTCAGGCTATTATAAGTAGCTTGACTTAGTCAACAAATATTTACTAAATATCTACTATGTGCCAATAGTGAGGAAAACAGACTGAAATCCTGTGTTCATGGAGCTTACATTCTAATTGGGGAGTATAAATGATAAAATATTAATATATTGCATACTAGATGATGCTAAATAACTTTGAAAAACTGAAACGAGCTGGTAAAGGGAGGTGGTTTGGGTGAGCTCCATTCCTCCTCCTCCTTGTCAGGAACCACTAGTCCTCAGGTATAAAAGTTACTCCTCAGAGGTTGCTCCTGGCTGGACACACACTTTCATAATGTAGTGAATGGCCTACAGTCCAACGTATGTTTGTAAAGATTCAAATCAAAACTTTGCATTTGTTATCATTTTATAAAGGGAAATTATCAATATATTCCAATCAAATTTTTAAAAATAGTAACATTTTCAGGATTCAGTTAATTTATAATCCCATGAAACCTGAAGGAGGTTGAGATAGATGATTATCTCCTAACCCTACTTCAGATTTGCAGCCTTTTAAGAAAATGACATAAGAGCCAATCAGATGACGATCATAGTTATCAGTTTTATTTCCCCTAAAGCTCTACTGGAAAATATGGCTTCAGTTTGGCCCAAAATCATGCCTTTAATATTTTTCCTCCAGTGACTAATCCTTGGGACAGATTTGGAGTCTGCAGAACAAACTCCCTTAACCCTATCCAACTCCAGTGGCAGGGAGACTGAGGGTCAGACCCACCCTGCCCGGGACGGCAGCCGGGGCCCGACCTGTGTGTACTCCCACAGGGCAGCGACAGGGAACAGGACACTCACGCTGGCAGGCAGGCCTGGGAAAGACCAGGTGGGATCTCTTTCCATCCCGCATTCGCCCTCCCTTGAGTGAGGAAGCGTGCATGATTAAAAGGCACACTCGAGCAAAGGCACTGATGATAAAATGCACTCCCTTTCCTCCTCCTCCTCTCTCTCTCTCTCTCTCTCTCCCTCCCCCCTCTCTCTTCCCCCCTCTCTTTCTCTCTCTCCCCCTCTCTCTTTCCCCCCCTTTCTCTCCCCCCTCTATCCCCCCTCTCTCTCCCCCCTTCTCTCTCTTCCCCCCTCTCTCTTTCTCTCTCTCCCCCTCTCCTTCTCTCCTCCTCCCCCCCCTCTCTGTCTCCCCCCCCCTTCTCTCCCCCAACTGCTGGACAGGGAGAGCCCGTGCCCTGCAGGAAGTTTATATCTGCTGTCACTTTCACCTTCTGCGGAGTGGAGTGGAAAACTGATCTCCTCAGTGGAAATTTGAGAATTTCTTTTCTTGTTATAGCAAATGTAAAGTGGAAAAAAAAGATTAACATACAATTTACGATTCACAAATAGTGAATGTGCCTTAAATGTCTTCTTTTGATTTGTTAAAATATCCATGCTTAGATAATGTCCCTAATTTTTGCCTTTGATAATGGTTCATAATAATTTAATTAATAGTTTAAATCCATTTTTGTTCATAACTTGGTTTATGGGTTGAAGTAAGCAAATATTTGTAGACGGTATTTTGAGGGAGCGGTGCTATGGTTTAATTACAGTAAACAGACTAAATGAATGTGCCCATCATAAACCATTTCATAGTAAAGTATTACTAATTCATAATTTTATCTAAAAAGTACTGAACATGAAAGAGAGAGTTAAACAGAATTCTTTTAAATAGAATTTGATGTGAAGTTTTGTTAATATAGGTAGTACTTAATTAATTCACTATCTTATTTGGTTCTCTTCATTTTTTGAGAAAAATAGAACTAACCAACAACAAAACCTAAAGGAAACCTATACTTTAAGAAAGTATTTTCAGGTTTCCTAAAGTATTTCTCTCCTGTTTGACTTTATAATGGTACTGAATGCTAGCTGTATAAATTATCATGTTACAAAGAATCTTGAAAAAATAAAAACTACAAGTAAAGATCTCAGGCAACGTTATTATTTTCAGAAAGATTTCTGTGGATGTTAAAACTATACAATATTGTTTAAACAAAAACATGAAAAATTTTCGTAGAATCAGAACTATACTACTGAAAAAGTTATTATATAGAATTTTTTTGACTGAAGATAAATACCTTATTTAAAACTTTATAGTGGCTGGGCGTGGTAGCTCACACCTGTAATCCTAGCACTCTGGGAGTCTGAGGCAGGACGATTGCTCAAGGTCAGGAGTTCGAAACCGGCCTGAGCAAGAGCGAGACCCCGTCTCTACTATAAATAGAAAGAAATTAATTGGCCAACTAATATATATATACAAAAAATTAGCCGGGCATGGTGGTGCATGCCTGTAGTCCCAGCTACTCGGGAGGCTGAGGCAGGAGGATGGCTTGAGCCCAGGAGATTGAGGTTGCTGTGAGCTAGGCTGACGCCACGGCACTCACTCTAGCCTGGGCAACAAAGTGAGACACTGTCTCAAAAAAAAAAAAAAACTTAATAGCGTATCAAGCAGTACTGTGAATGAATATGAATGGTTTATACAACCAATAGCTGTTGGATTTGTGGGTAGGTGTGAACCTGTTCCAAGAGGTAAGTTGTCAAATTACATGACTGATCGAAATTTCTTTCTGACTTTTATGACAATTATTTTAGTCAGTGAAAGGAATAAACTAGAAATAATTTTACCAGGGCCTAGCTAAAATTTATCTCAACCTAGAAAATACTGCATTCTTTTGAGCAGTCCCCTCAAACGTAAGCACATAATGCACATGCGCTGTTCATTTATTGATTAGCAAGTACCTAAGGAAACCGTTACTGGTACCTACTGCTGGTTTATAATGTACATGGTTCAAACCATTAAAGTAATAAACAAGTAAAGAATAAATTCTACAAGAGAAAGTAAAGTATAAATTCTGTAAAGTGAGAAATTCAGCTAAGGAAATACTTTCAGTACCATTTTATTAAGCACTTTAACAAGCAGTGTATTTTTACCATCTTCACCAACTTGGAGTTCATAATGATTTTTTCCCGTGAGTGTTATAAATATGTAAATTATGTTCAAATGGAAATCTTTCTTTTTTATTCTCGAAAACAGATTGTACCAATAACATTGGCCAAGTATATAAATTTTCATTAATATGCTAAACATCGTGTTTTCCTTACAGTCTCCCATCTGGTGAAGGGTTCTTAGTGCCTGAGTCGTCGTGTTTCAAATCTCTGGGTTCCTTTAGGGTTAACCCAGGCCAGAGATTATGTATGTACTTATTTGTTTCAACACCGCGTCTGTCCATCACACTCTAATTGTTGAAAGGTTGATGGACAGAGGCTATTTCTATTATCTCTGGTCTTCTCAACACAGATTCAAATTTTCAGCACCTCAACTGTGCATCGTGTTTTTCTCGGTTCAATTGGCTGAGTTCCTTCTCACTGCTGTTACAAATGATTCTCAGCGTTGACATCAAGTCCTTATCCTTCCAGCCTTCCCTTCTAGTGGGATGGGCTCCAGTCACAGTCCCAGGCTTAGGGAAGCAATCTTAGGCTTCCTTTTGGACTGATTTGAGGCCCGTGATTAGACCAGTGTAGGCTAACCAGCAACTTCTGTGATTAAGACATACAAAGGGCCACCAGTTATGTGCGATGGTGCTTGTCCAAGCTTCACACTAACTCACCGCAGCGTTTGGGCAGGACTGTGTGGGGAGAGTTGACCACAGGAAGGCGAGAGAAACGCTTAGCAGAAACACCAAGAGAGAAGGATGGTGTGGGCCACGAGTGAGAAGGAGAGAATGGGCAATGTCTAGCATTGCCCGATTCCCGACAGATTTCTGATTCCACTCCACATATATTCCTAAATAAATAGCTCTCCCTATCTTTTAAAGGTGATGTAAGGAAATTCCTATGTGTTAAAACCCAAGCATAACTCACAAATTTTGTTTCCTCTGTGAAAAAATACTGAGCTGAAATTTGAAAGAATTATCCTAAACTAGGGCAAGTCACCTTTGAATCCTCTAGCCCTAAATATATATATATATATAAATAATAGCAAAATTATTATTAGCTCTAATTTTCTTTCTCATTTTCAATTTTTAATTTTCTTATTCCTAATCAGAAATCTGTTGACCCTTTTTTAGATGTTGAGGACATGTTCACTTCCAGATCTCTCGAAGCTGTTCAGAACCCTGATGGACGTTCCCACTGTAGGAGATGTCCATCAAGACAATCTTGAAATAGATGAAATCGAAGATGAACACATTAAAGAAGGACCTTCTGATTCTGAAGACATGTAAGCAATTATTAATATAATTAATAAATACTAGCATTAACAGAATTTCTGAATTTATATTAAAAAAGTTCTAGAGAGAATGACTTAACCTAAGCAGTTTTAAAAACTGATCTATAGCTAACTTCTCACGCCATTACTTTTTCCAACTTATTTAAAGTACAGTCATGCAAATTTTGATAACATATATCTGCCTCTAAAAACTCCAGTAACTTAATTGCACTTGAGGTGAATAAGAAAATGGTTTCTCTGTGTTCACTGTGTTACTCACACCTGAGCATCCAGCACACTGGCTTGCATGTGGTGGGTGTTTAATAAATATTGGTTAAATGAACGAATGTGAGCAAGATAATGACAATTTAACAGTGGACAATGGGAAGTTGTGAAGTAATCAATACAGTCACGCACAGCATAACCATACCTTGGTCAACAATGGACGGCATTTATGATGGTGGTCCCACAAAATTATAATGGAGCTGAAAAGTTCCGATCACCTACTGGTGTCACCGGTGTCACAGCATCACAGCGCAGTGCGTTACTCACGTGTGTGTGCTGCTACTGGTGTAAACAAACCTACGGTGCTGCCAGTCGTGTAAAAGTCTAGCACACACAATTATGGACAGTACATAATACTTGATAATAAACAGCTATCAATATGGTACTGGTATAGGTATAAAACAACCTCAGGCAGGTCCTTCAGGAGGTATCCAGAAGGCAGCGTTATCGTGGGAGACAGCAGCTCCACACTTGCCCCTGAGACCTTCCGGTGGGACAGGATGTGGAGGTGGAAGACAGTGATGTCGATGATCCTGGCCCTGCATAGGCCTAGGCTAATGTGTGTGTTTGTGTCTTTGTTGTTAACAAAAAAAGTTTAAAAAGTAAAAAATAAGCCTAAAAACATTTTAAATAGAAAAATGCTGATAGAATTATATAACTGTACGATGCGTTTGTGTTTTAAGCCAGATGTTATTATAAAAGACTGAAAAGTTTTTTAAAAATTCAAAAGTTTATTAAGTAAAAAAGTTACTTTAAGCTAAGGTTAATTTATTATTGAAGAAAGGAAAATTTATAAATTACAGAATTTTAGTGTAGCCTAAGTGTACAGTATTTATAAATTCTACACTAGTGTACAGTAATGTCCTAGGCCTTCACATTAACTCACTCACTGACTCACCTAGAGCAACTTCCAGTTCTGCAAACTCCATTCATGGTAAGTACCATTTTTTTCATCTTTTATATTGTAGCATTTTTAAAAAATTTTTTATAAAGATAAAAAGGTGTACTTTTTTTAATCTTTTTACTGTATTTTGACTATACCTTTTCTGTAGTTAGATATATTCAGATACACAAATACTATTATGTTTTATAGTTGCCTACAGTATTCAGTATACTAATATGCTATGCAGGCTTGTAGACTAGGGGCAGTAAGCTATCCCATATAGCCTAGATACGTACTAGGCTAGACTACACCATCTAGGTTTGTGTAAGTGCACTCTGTGATGTTCACACAATGATGAAATTGCCTGACAGTGCATTTTTCAGAATGAATTCCTGTTGTTAAGCGATATAAGATTGTGCTTAACAATTCCCTAGGAAAATGACCTGAAAGGTCCACAAACCATGTAGGATTTCAAAGCCATGGCAGTGGGGAGTTAGCAAGTAGAGTTGTTTGTATGAGTGAGTGTGTGTGTGCACGCATGTGTGTTCTGCATATAAGTTATTGCTTTTGCAGAATTCCCCTCTTCGTAATTCATAGGAAATCTGAAATCCAGAAAGGAAATTTAACCAACAACACTTCTGAGATCTTTGGGGAATGATGGCCTCTTAGATAATAATCCTCCTTTGCCTTCTTCAGTATTGGTCAGCCCTCTTGGCCCCTCAGACAAAATGGTGCAGGTTTTTGGGGGACATATAGCCAGAATATCCTGGAATGAAATGTACGAGAAGATACAGTGCATTCAAATCACCTGCAGAATAAGTTATAAAACATTAGAATTTATATGATTTATTTTGTAAAATTTTTTTGAACTTAAGTTTCTGCTTTTTACCTCCGCCTTTGAATAGCAAGAAGTTCTACTTTGACTGGTTGAAAGTTTTGTATCAGTGTCACAATTCCGTCAGTGAGATGGCATCACTGCAGCTGGCACATTTTATTTTCTGGTTTTTGGTTTTTTTAAGCTTTGCACCTTGCTTCATAAATTTCTAATGAAACTATATTTTTAAAACATTGCCCTTTTTCCCATTTTTCATAGTGTTCTATAGATTTTTACTAGTGACTTCACAATTTGGAAGAAAAGTTACCTTTTTATCTTTGTTTCTTCTACCTGACTGTGGATATTAAGCACTTTAATTTTGTGTTCTTATTAAGTCTGTTGGAGAACACAACAATATTCAGCATGTTTATTGTTGACAAAGTGCTAGGTAACAGGTTTTTTAAATAAAATCATTGATTTTTATCTTGCTGAACTATAGCTTATTTGTGGCTTGAGTCCTTTTAATTACTAGTTGATAACAGAATTTTATTTTAAAATTTAAGTTAGAAGCTTTTAGTATTAATTGAAAAATTTGAAACCTAAGTTATTTTTTAAAGTAAGTTATTTCATATTTATATAGGAAAATTTCACTTGATGTTTTTCTTTGGAAATTTCTTTTGATCCAAACTTTTCTCATGGTTTTATGTATTTGTTTTTAAGAGACAGGGTCTCTATCTGTAGCCCAGCCTAAAGTGCAGTGGCATCATCATAGCTCACAGCAGCCTCAAACTCCTGGGTTTAAGTGATCCTACTGCCTCAGCCTCCCAAGTAGCTGGGACAACAGGCATGCATCACCATGCCCAGCTAATTTTTTTTTCTTTTTGTAGAGACAGGGTCTCACTTTGTTTCCCAGGTTGTTCTTGAACTCCTGGCCTCAAGTGATGCTCCCACCTCTGCTTCCCAAAGTGGTGGGATTATAGATGTGAACCACCACACCCAGCCCCAAACTTCACTCAAGATTTTATAATAAGAAAGCCAATTAAAAAGTGACTTAAGGACCTGACTTTTAAGTATCTTAAAGGTTTTTGAGTGCTCGTTTCATAAAAGATCTTAATCTTCTCATACTCTTCTTGCAGTGGCAGACTTAGCAGCCTCACTTAATTAAATACCATCTGCAGAGGGTACAGATTCCTTCTACGGAGAGCACGAGTTCCTCTAGGCTAGCCACTAGAAGATTTTATCAGCAGGTCAATGTTTAGTCATTATAGTAATAGTTCATAGCAGGTATGCCTGCTAAGTTAGTCTCGTAAGTAGATATTAAGTTAAATGCTACTAGTGGGATGATCCAAGAGATGAGACACTTTTTTCTCATTCTAATTAGATGTTTTACTTTTCTATAGCTTCTATAAAGTCAAAATTGTAGAAGTTTTACACACAAGTACAAAATAAAGTTATTGCTATATAAAAAGATAATTTATTTTTCCTATTAATGGAAATTTTATTTAAGGTCTTGTGTAACACCATTTATATTTTAGTTCTCTAGTAAATGTTTGTTTGATTTGGGTCTAAACTTTTAGAAAGGCCTTAATGAGCCCTGGTGTCCTGTTTGGCTTTGCTTTTCTGGTAGATGAAATCCTCAATTTGGTTACATAATCTTTTTCAGAAATCTTCAGACATCTAAAACCTCAGTTAATAACTCTCTTAGTCTACAGACTTTTCCATTTGTATAACACTTTGGGAGAGAGAAGCAAATCATAAGAGGGAAAAGTCCATGAGTGTGTTTCTTGGGTGTTAGAGGAGTGATCAGGGACCTACATTTCAGTCCTCTGTTTGCCATTTATTGACCGTGTGGGCTTGAGCAGGTCATTTAAACAGTTTGGTTCCTAGTTTCCATGTCTCTAAAGTGAGGTTTGTTTGGATAAAATTTAAATAATAAGATAAAACTGCTTAGTAATCTAAAGGACTATGTAAATGTAAGGTATTATTTGTGTAACTCATTTCATTCCAGCATCTATAATCCCTTGAAAATAGAATTAATATCTTGGCCAATACCTTGTAAGCAAGCTACTCCCGTGAAGTGTATGGTGGTCAGCATATTCTAATTACACAGGAAAGTCTACTTATGTATTTTAGAACATTTTCAAGAACCTGCATCTACATGAGTGAACCCAGTGAAGCTCAGATATACCTGGCCCAGACCACAAGAACCACTCAGGCTAACTTCGGCCAAACTGCCAACCTGCATGTTTGTTAGGCTCAATAAATGGCTGTTGCTTTAGGGAGAAAAAAAAAATAAGCATCTAAAGAATAAGGTTTCTGGTGACCATTTTATTCACTGGATCATCCTGTTAACGCAAACATACAATTCCCTAAGTATTTCTATTTCTAAAGTATAGAAAGCCTTCCATATAGTGTACAACTGTTATAAAACCCACATGAGGATTTTGAAAATTTCAAAACTATGTAAAAGAAAAATATTTGAGTATATTTGTTTTAGAAAGCAAGTAAAAAAACCTCTACAGTCTGACTTCTTAAAATATCAAAACATTATTTCAAAATTTAAGCAATGAATACTATTGATAGTTCTGTGATTCTCTGGCAAATCAGGACCATTTTAAACAAGTCATCTGGCTTCTGTGTTCCAGAATGTGTGCATTGTGTGCTGTATTTATCGATGTACTAATCCTCAGTTTCTTGGTGAAAGAAATACAGGCTTTTTTCAGATTTATTTTTATCTATTATTACTATTTTTAAGTAGAAGGGAGTGTC
Organism: Mirza zaza; assembly: GCA_008750895.1. Lineage (NCBI taxonomy): Eukaryota > Metazoa > Chordata > Mammalia > Primates > Cheirogaleidae > Mirza > Mirza zaza. The sequence continues at coordinate 3,483 of VSMD01131355.1, read as the reverse complement.
TGCATATTGAGTTGAAATAAAATTTAAGAGTAAGGTAATAAAGTTATAGTGATATTTAGTTTAACTTTTCAATTTCAGTGTGTTTGAAGAAAATGACACAGATTTACAAGAGCTTCAGGCCTCCATGGAACAGTTACTTAGGGAGCAGCCTGGTGAGTACAGTGAGGAAGAGGAGTCGACCTTCAAGAACAGCGATGTGGACCAGACTGGCGATGGCACGGATGTGGCAGAGGAGGACGACAACCCCAGCAGTGAAAGTGCGCTAAACGAAGAATGGCACTCAGGTGCGTGATCATGCCTTGGGTCTTCCATGTGTACAGACATTTCAGGTGGAGTGTATTTTTCCACATCTGGTATAAACCATTTCCAACTTCAACACACTGACTTCCACATAAAAAAAATTATTTTCCTTGGGGCCACAATGTTGTTTTTACAAAAATACAATAAAAACTTCAAAACGGTCCTTTCTAATATAATGAAAAATTTGTTATTTTTTATTGTTTCCTGTATATGAGTTATATGCAATTAAATTGTCAGCATTAATTGCAACAGTAAGAACATACCAACAAGTAAAATTTTCACAAACCAACTGCAGGGTTTTACCCAGGGGGCCACCCATCACATGACATGTGTGCTACAGCACGGCAGTGTGACTTGCCTGCACAGCAGGAAGCTCCCAAGGTAAAGAGACATGTGAGTTACATGTGCTTCATGAGGCCTCAGGCTCAAAACTGGCTTGAGTTCAATACAACTCACATGGCAGTTAATGTGTTAAATAAAACTGAAGTGTGCTGCTTTGTCTCTGCCATTTTTCGTTCTTTTTCACACAAATGTACAGTTTTCCATTTCTTTTCCATTAAATTTTCCATTCTTTCTCCATTAGATTATAGCAATGACTTTTTGAAGCATTTTTCTTCTGTTGTTTGTTCTCCATTTCTTATTTTTCTAGTAATAAAGATAATAACTTAGTTTTCTTACCACTTTATGTTTTACAAAGAGCTTCCACACATGTAGTGATTAATCAGTAGGGTTAATACAGAAAGCAGTTTTTAAAATCTTATCATTTTTTTTCTTTTAGTTTGGAAACTACTCTTCGTTCATAGCATTACCTGTAAGATGCATAGAAAATCTATATATTTCAATAACTATATAACATTTATTTGGAAAGAAGAGCTAAAAGTGAAAAGAAAAGATTCTGTAATAATTTTTTTCAAAGTATCTGGAGGGTGTACACGACAAAATATATTGGCCATTTATAATACTTTCTAGGTGTTTTCCTAAAATTTTAGGATGGGTATCTTAGGTTGTCTGCCTTCTGCATGCTTTTTCATGTTATAGCCCATGTTTATTATCAACTTTTAAAAAATAGTAGTCAGGGTTGTTCACGTCAAACCAGAACACAGAATATGCTTTTTCCATTTTTTACTAAATGAGTGACATCACTAGAAATTTTTGTTTGTTTGTTTTTTGAGATGGCATCTCCATCTGTCACCCAGGCTGGAGAACAGTGGCATGATCATAGCTCACTGCATCCTCCAACTCCCAGGCTTAAGAGATCCTCCCACGTCAGCCTCCCACGTAGCTAGGACTACAGGTGTGCACCACCACGCCTGGCTAATTCTTATGGTTTTATAGAGATGGGGCCTTGCTATGATGCTCAGGCTGGCCTTGAACTCCTGCCTCAAGCAGTCCTCCTGCCTTAGCCTCCCAGAGTGCTAGGATTACAGATGTGAGCCACCACGCTCAGTCAGAATATTTTTATTCTAACCAGATTTACGATTTATGTCTATAAAATAAAAGATTCCCAAAGTAACATTCTTGTTGAGACAGATTTATACGTGTTTTGTTTACCTATATAAGTGACAAATATTATAGTGACAAAAATATGTTAAAAGTAGAAGTAGTCTACTTCAGTGGTATTATTGACTTGTCGTGGAATTTTAGTCTATTAAGGTAAGAATTATTCTGTCTTTTTTAATCATAACATATCTCCTTTTTATTTTATGTTTTTAGATAATAGTGATGGTGAAATTGCAAGTGAATCTGAGTACGACAGTGTCTTTAACCATTTAGAGGAACTGAGACTTCACCTGGAGCAAGAAATGGGCTTTGAAAAGTTCTTTGAGGTTTATGAGAAAATAAAGGTCAGTAAAATGTCAATTAAAACATTTACTTTTAAAATATGCTCTGAGTACGAGAAAAATGTTGATCTTTATTGGTCATTAGATTTCTTTTAAGTAAAATGTGAAGTCTCCAATTAGAGAAGATTACTCAAATATTAATTTATATTTGGGGATTTGGTATAGGCTGTTCATGAAGATGAAGATGAAAATATTGAAATTTGTTCAAAGATAGCTCAAAATATTTTGGGAAATGAACATCAGCATCTTTACGCCAAGATTCTTCATTTAGTCATGGCAGATGGAGCCTATCAGGAAGGTAAGATTGCCTCACGTATTTGTTTTTAGTAAATGTGAGAAAAACAAGATGACAGATACAATTGGACCAGCTTGTATCACACCTATTTTGGTGAAATGTATATTAGCACTATATCTATTTACTTTTCAGCAGTTATAAAATTAACTCTAATATACTTTTATAGATCTTTTACTTTTATTGACTTAAGTCCTTTAAGTCAATATTTTTAAATTTAATTTATAGGTAACATTTGAATGAGATTTTTAAATCTTATTGGGTAGATTTTGGAAAGCTACAGAAATTAGAATAATTCTTATTCTGTTGGGCATCTCTAGAAATTAGAATAATTTTTATCAAGGATGTAATATTAAACTTTTAGACACTTAAAGCAATTTGTAAAATTTTGAACAAAAGTCAGGCATAATGGCACGTACCTGTAATCCCAGCTACCCGGAAGGTTGAGGTGGGATGATCACTTGAGCCTAGGAGTTTGAGGTTCCAGTGAGCTCTGATCACACCACTGCACTCCAGCCCAGGCAACAGAGCAAGACTCAGTCTCTTAAAAAAAAATTTTTTTTCAACAAGAATTCATTTCTAGATTATTTGCCAAAAAATTAATCTTACTACTTTACTACTTTAAAGGTTTACTTCATAGACTAAAATAGAGGGTTTTAAATGTTGATGCTTAATTTTAACAATATAAATTTTTATAAAACTTATTTATATTCCATACAAAAAATGTTTTGCGGCCGGGCGCGGTGGCTCAAGCCTGTAATCCTAGCTCTCTGGGAGGCCGAGGTGGGCGGATCGTTTGAGCTCAGGAGTTCGAGACCAGCCTGAGCAAGAGCGAGACCCCATCTCTACTATAAATAGAAAGAAATTAATTGGCCAACTAATATATATAGAAAAAATTAGCCGGGCATGGTGGCACATGCCTGTAGTCCCAGCTACTTGGGAGGCTGAGGCAGCAGGATTGCTTGAGCCCAGGAGTTTGAGGTTGCTGTGAGCTAGGCTGATGCCACGGCACTCACTCTAGACTGGGCAATAAAGTGAGACTCTGTCTCA
>VSMD01131351.1:0-12281 GCA_008750895.1 Mirza zaza | reverse complement strand
ATTTATTGATTAATATTTATATCTTAATTTATAAGATAAAATGTATAATCATTTATATAAGAATAGAAAAAAAACAAGAAGGAAATGGATCAAATGGTTAACTGTTTTATCTCTGGGTGGTGGTTTTATCTAAAAAGTTACTATTTTATTTATTCTTTTTGTTTTATAATAAATAGATATGACTTTATAAAATAAACATTTAATCCTTATACACATATTCTTTCTATGTAAAGTCAAGCCATCAGTGAACAAATTCTTCCTGGTTGAAATCTAGCTTATCCTCACCCCCAACCTTACTAGCATATTTTTCAGGCTGTGGTCGCACCTACCTGTATCCACACCCAGTAACCAACCAGGGCAAGTGCTTATACTGCGGGCAAAGGTTCACTGGGTGTCTACTACAGGAAGCCCATCTTAGCCAGTGTTCACATCTCTACTATAAATAGAAAGAAATTAATTGGCCAACTAATATATATAGAAAAAATTAGCTGGGCATGGTGGCGCATGCCTATAGTCCCAGCTACTTGGGAGGCTGAGGCAGGAGGACTGCTTGAGCCCAGGAGTTTGAGGTTGCTGTGAGCTAGGCTGACGCCATGGCACTCACTCTAGCCTGGGGAATAAAGTGAGACTCTGTCTCAAAAAAAAAAAAGAAAAGAAATTAAGCAACCTGTGCCAAATATACCCAGCTAGTGAGTGGCAGAATTTGATTCTGACCTAGACTTCTAAATCCAGAGTCCAGGCTCTTATCCATAGCCCAGGTTTTCAGCTTGAACAATGGGGTAGTTAACAGTGTTGTCAACAGTGAAATGCCAAAGACAGCTAGAAAATGGGCAAGGATGAGAGATACAGATTTAGGTTCAGGTAGCTGAAGCCTCAAATATGGAAGATGCTCAGGAAATATGTGTGGCTGGGGAAGTGTAGCCAAGGATAGGCCAACCCACGAGGGAGTGAAGAAAAGGAATCTGCACAGAAAAGCAGGGAAAAAAAATCAGACTGGGGAGTATGCTATCTGGAAAGACATCAGCAAGGTAGGTATGATCAACAGGGTCAAATGCTACAGAAATGTCAGGTCCATTGGATGGGGTAGTCACCGGAACTATAGAGAAAGATCGCATTTAAGGGAGGGATTCTTAAAGGGGTTGAACTGCCTTTTCTAAATCTGTCAGGGTCCCCAGAATCTGGGAAATTTATTAAAAATACAGATCCTCAGTTCTCACCAATAATGACTACTATGGATTGAATGTGTGTATTCTCACCCCCAAATTCTTATGTTGAACCCCTAATCTCTGGTGTGATGGTTTTTGGAGGTCAGGCCTTTGGAAGCTAATTAGGTCATGAGGTAGAGCCTTCATAGATAGAGGGTGAGACTTCATGGGATGGGATAAGTGCCCTTAAAAGAGACACAAGAGAGATGATCTCCCCATCTGTCATATGAAGATACAGTAAGATGGCATTTGTCTGCAAACCAAGAGAGTGCCCTTACCAGAAACTCAATCAGCTGGCACCTTGATCTTAGACTTCCCAGTCTCCATAACTGTGAGAAATAAATTTCTATTATTTAAGCCACCTAGTCCATGATTTATTTTTATCTTTAGAGACAGACTCTTGCTGTCACCCAGGTTGGAGTACAGTAGATCACAGCTTATCTGCAGCCTTGAACTCCCAAGCTCAGTGACCCTCCAGCTTCAGCCTTCCAAGTAGCTAGGACTTGTTCCACTGTACCCAGCTAATTTTTTAAGTTTTTTCATAGAGATGGGATCTCACTATGTTGCCCAGGTTGGTCTTGCACTCCTAGGCTCAAGCAATCCTCCTTCCTTGGCCTCCCAAAGTGCTGGGGTTATACATGTAAGCCACTGCATCTGGCCCGACATTTTGTTACAGCAGCCTGAACTTAGACAATGACCTTGTGGAAGTGACTCAGTCTTTTTAAGCCTTTGTTTTCTCATCTCCCTTGTAGCATTATTGTGAGGATTTTATGTATGCTTTAAAAACACTCTCCACAAATGACTGTGATACTGTTTGAAAACTAGCTTTTAGGAACCCCAGCTATAGGAACCATGGAAGGACTTTTAACTGAAGAAAGATGAGTAAAAGGCAATCCCTTCAGAAGTATTGCAGAGATGAGAGAATGGAGGAAGGAAAATCAGTTGTCATAATCCAGGTCTAGACCTGGAGGGCCTGGTTAAGGGGAAGGCAAAGAAATCAAAGAATGGAGCAAGTATAAGACATTACCAAGGAAAATTCAATAGAAGCTTCTGCACAGGAAGAGAGGAATTAAACATGACTCTGAGGCTTAAAGTCTGGGTGACTATAAAATGACGGCATGCCCTTCACCAAAATCAGGAACACCAGAGAGATACCTAGTTTTGGGGAGGAGTGGGATAAAGAACCCCACGCAAGATATTTGAAGAGGAATAAGTGCTAGAAAATCAACATAAATGAGCTAATCAGCAGTGGATGCATTTTGGACAGGAAGGCAATATACTAGTTAAGAATATAAGCTCTGGGATGAGAAGGCCTGTGTCAAAATCCCAACATGCCATTTCTATGTATGAAACACTAAACAAGTTAATTTCTCTAAACCTTGGTTCCTTCATTTATAAAGTAAGAATGATAATAGTACATATCTCCTAAGATTATTATTTAAATGAAATGAAAAAATAAAGCATTTAGCATAGTACCTAGCACCTGGCAAATTAGTTTTCAATAAATGTTGGAGATTACCTTTAGCTATATCATTATAATAGTTTTGCCACCTATGCTTTGGAGAAACTAAATCATTATTTGAAAGAGTCTTTTGAATTTTACTCTTTCTTCAAAAGAGTCATTCATTACTCTTTATTCGAAAGAGTCAGAAAATTTTCCTTATTCTGAAATAGGCCAGGAAAGCAGAGGATTTCTTGAATTTTTAGAGTAAGGAATTAGTACCATTGGTACTATTTCATAAACTAGGACTTCTTCACTCTTAACTATGGAACCATCATATCCTTAGGACAACTGGGTTTTAAAATATTTGCATAAATATTCTTAAAGCAAAATCTACTTTAGTTCACTCACTGATTCAACCAGTATATATTTTTTTGAGACAGAGTCTCACTTTGTTGCCCTGAGTAGAGTGCCGTGGCGTCGCGGCCAAACTCACAGCAACCTTAAAGTCCTAGGCTCGAGCAATCCTCCTGTCTCAGCCTCCCAAGTAGCTGGGACTACGGGCATGTGCCACCACATCTGGCTAATTTTTCTATATATATTTTTAGTTGGCGAATTAATTTCTTTCTATTTTTAGTAGAGATGGTGTCTTGCTCTTGCTCAAGCTGGTTTCGAACTCCTGACCTTGAGTGATCCGCCCACCTTGGCCTCCCAGAGTGCTAGGATTACAGGCGTGAGCCACCGCGCCCGGCCTTCAACCAGTATTTATCGTAAAATTATTAATATAAAAATTGTGCTAGGCCAAGCACAGCTGGCTCACACCTGTCTGTAATCCTAGCACTCTGGGAGGCTGAGGGAGGAGGATCTTTTGAGCTCAGGAATTTGAGAACAGCGTGAAGCGTGAGCAAGAGCGAGACCCTGTCTAAGCGCAGTGGTGCACACTTGAAGTCCCAGCTACTCAGGAGGCTGAGGCAGGAGGATTGCTTAAGCCCAGGAGTTTGAGGTTGTGGTGAACTATGATGATGCCACTGAACTCTACCCTTGACAACAGAGTGAGACTCTGTCTCAAAAAAAAAAAAAAAAAAAATTGCGCTAGACATTATAGGATGCAAAATTACACACGATATAAAAAATATGGTCCCTGGACTCAAAAAGTATAATCTAGAGGTGAGAAAAATATAGACAAACAAATGCCTGAAGAACTGGGTATATTGTGAAATGTTACCAATGCACTGCCAGTCATGAAAGTAAGAAGAGGGAGGACTCACCTGAAGCTAAGTCTGGAAAAATGGTCATAATTTCAACTGGTCAGAACACAGGCTCAGGAGAAACAATGTGAATAAAGGAAACTACCTGTATGTAAATACAGATGCAAAGCTGAAAGGGGACAAAAGAATATTCTGGGAAGAGTCAGGAGCCAGGATTAACTGAAGAACTAGTCATGAAGTAACTGGCCCTAAATTGAGGACAAAAAAGAAGGAAGGGCTGGGCACAATGCCCCGCACCTGTAATCCCAGCCCTGAGGTGGGAGGATTGCTTGAGACCAGAAATTAGAGACCAGCCTGGGCAACAAAGCAAGACCCCATCTCTAAAAAAACCAAAATTGCCAGACATGGTAGCACACACCTGTAGTCCTAGCTGTTCAGGAGGCTGAGGCAGGAGGATCATTTGAGCCCAGGAGTTTAAGGCTGCAGTTGAGCTGTGATCAGGCTCAGCCTGTGATTACTCCAGCCTGGGAAACAGAGCAAGATCCTACCTCGAAATTAAAAAAGAGAGAGAGAGAAGGGGGGGGAGAGAGAGAGAGAGAGAGAGAGAGAGAGTACACGCACGAAAGTGAGTGGGAGAGAGTAAGAAAGGAGCCATAAGGTTGAACACTGGATTTGCTAGGAGAGGATAGCCAGGCTGGGGAAGTTAGAAACTGGTTTGTAACATTAACAGATATGACTCTGGATACACCGAATAGGACATTTCCAAAACTACCTTCTCACAATGAATAGGCTTTTAAAGCTGGATAGGACTTCAGATTCCAGTTCAGCCCTTCCATCCTTCTGGCTGAGGACACTTGAGACCAAGAAAGGTGACTGATTTTCCCAAGCCAAGCAGTTAATGTTGAGACTAACCTGCAGCCCTGGTCTGCAAACTGAGTTCAGTGCACTTTACACTTGTCCTGATGGTCAAACAGAAATGCCCAAAAGTCAGGGGAAGAGTGGGTTTATTGTTTAGTAAAAAAAAAAAAAAAAAAAAAAACAGACTTAGAGTTACAGAACTGAGTCATTTGGATAACTCGAAGTGATGAAAGTGGAACAGCTAGATTTCTAAAGGCCAGACTTACAGAGGAAATAGAAGAGTAAAACAACAAATGAGTGTTATATCCACATCTAGGACAGAAAGTAAGGGTTTCAAAAAGGCACATTTTTCCCTGGCTGCTGGTTTAAAAAATAAATAGATAAAATAAATAAAACTTTTTAGAAAGGCATATCTGAGAGGCAGGCAGAGAATTAAGATAGTGAAGGATCTTAGGAGCCAAAGTTAGAGTCTTCTCTTCAGCTGACGCACAGATGTTCAATAAATGTCTACTGAGTAAACTGATGAATGAAGGCAGAATAAAGAAAAAATGTTTGAGCCTCCATATAGGTAAAGCATTGTGCTTTAAAGCACTAGGCACTTTATGCAGGAATGAATGAGATAACCTCAGGACAACCCTTCCAGATAGGATTGTCATCATTATCCTCACTACATTTCACTACAAACTCATGAGAAAATGAGCTTGTAAATTGCCCAAGTTAAACAGCAGGTATCAGAGCCAGTATTAAAAATCAGGTTTTCTATATTAAGAAAGTATTGTTGGCTGGTTACATGGCTCTCAGCACTTTGGGAGGCTGAGGTAGAAGGCCAGGAGTTTGGCTATAAACCCTTAGTTTGGCTAGGAAATCCAGTATTCACCCTTATGACCTAGCTTATTATGCTGGGCAATATAGCAAGACCCCATCTCTACAAAAAATTTAAACAGGCTAGGCATGGTGGCTCATGCCTATAATCCTAGCACTCTGGGAGGCTGAGGCAGGTGGATCGTTTGAGCTCAGGAGTTTGAGACCAGCCTGAGCAAGAGCGAGACCCCGTCTCTACTAAAAATAGAAAGAAATTAGCTGGACAACTAAAAATATATATAGAAAATACTGGCCAGGCATGGTGGCACATGGCTATAGTCCCAGCTACTTGGGAGGCTGAGGCAGAAGGATTGTTTGAGCCCAGGAGTTTGAGGTTACTGTGAGCTAGGCTGACATCACAGCACTTTACTCAGAGCAACAGATTGAGACTCTGTCTCAAAAAAATAAAAAAAAAAATATAAACAATTAGTGAGCATAGTGGCATATACCTGTAGTCCTAGCTAATGGGGAGGCTTAAGTAGAAGGATCACTTGGTTGAGCCCAGGAGTTCAAGATTACAGTGTGCTATGATCATGCCACTGCACTCCAGTCTGGGCAACATAGAAAGACCCAACCTGTCTCTAAAAAATTAAAAGGAAAAAAAAGAAAACATTGTTAATTTTTATTAGGGGAGAAAATAGAATGGTAAAATGATGTTTAAATACAACGTTCTCATTGTAGAGAGAGTTAGAGACACTCAGTGACAATGTCTGGTATTTAGTTTTAGCTTTAAAATACATCACCAACAACAAAAAAAGGTGGTGAGCACATTGAAAGAAAATTGGGGAAGTGTTCATAATTGCTGAAATCGAATGATCGGTACATAAGGGTTCACTGTATTCTATTCTCTACTGTTATACATGTTTGAAATTTTCCATAATAAAATGTCCACTCATATGCAGCTTTCCTCCCAGCAAAGAGGGTGGGAAGGAATGAGTTAGAACAAGGGAGAATAAACATAAAGGAAAAAAAATCTTTGGTCCAGGAAACTAGGAACTTGCCTCAGAGATATTGTTCAGGAGAAATGTAGGGCCAGAAGCCAAACAACAAAGGATTAAGAGACATACAGATAAAGCAGCTGGTGAGGAAATTGCAATAAAATTGCACTTTAGATAAAACAGTTAGGGATAGGAAGGAGTGGGCTAGGGTGGCATGAGAAGAACAGAGCTGAGCAAAGTCACTGTGGTTCTACCTTTTATGTAGGCAAAAACAAAAGATGAGGAGAGTGAGGATAGGAAAGAGTATAGAAAGAGACTATAAAGGAGATAACTGATAAATCAAGGTTAAGGAAGAAACAAGAATAGATAGAATCCAATTGGAAGGGGTTAGCCTGGGGAAAAAATGAAAGCCATCTCTTCTGAGAGGATGAATAAAAAGAAAGTAAAATACTGAAACTGGAATGCACAAGGGGCTGTGTAATGTAACACTTAAGGGGGCAGACTGTGACATTCAACTATCTGACTTTAATCCCAACTTACCATCACTCTCAGAATTGACAGAAGTGAAGTGCTTGTGTCTGGGGATAAGTATGGGCATATCCTGTTTTATTGTACTTTGCAGATATTTCAATACTTATAAATTGAAAGTTTCTGACAACCCTGCATGAAGCAAGTCTATTGGCACCATTTTTTCAACAGCCATGTGCTCACTTTTTGTCTCTGTTCACATTTTGGTTAATTCTCACAATATTTCAAACCTTTTCATCATTATTATTGTTAATGCATCTGTTACGCTGATCTATGATAAGTGATCTTTGATGTTACTATTGTAATTGTTTTAGGGTACCACAAACTGCATCCATATAAGATAGTGAACTTAACCAATAAATGTTGCATGTGTCTGACTGCTCCACCAACTGGCCATTTCCCTGTCTCTCTCCCGCTTCTCCTCCAGCCTCCCTAGTTCCTGAGACACAACGATATTGAAATTAGGACAACTGCAGGGCATGGTGGTTCACGCTTGTAATTCTAGCACTTTGGGAGGCTGTGGCAGGAGGATTACTTGAGGCCAACAGATCAAGAACAGGTTGGACAACATAGCAAGACCCCATCTCTACAAACAAATTTTAACAATTAGCCAGATGTGGTAATATGCACCTGTAGTCCCAGCTACTTGGGAGGTTTAGCCAGAAGGATCACTTGAGTCCAGGTGTTGGAGGTTGCTGTGAGCTGTAATTGTGCCACTGCACTCCAGCCTAGGCAACAGAGCAAGACCCTGTCTCTTTAAAAAAAAGGTAAAAGAAAATAAATTAGGCCAATTAATAACCCTACAATGACCTCTAAATGTTTTTTTTTTTTGAGACAGAGTCTCACTTTATTGCCCAGGCTAGAGTGAGTGCCGTGGCGTCAGCCTAGCTCACAGCAACCTCAAACTCCTGGGCTCAAGCAATCCTGCTGCCTCAGCCTCCCAAGTAGCTGGGACTACAGGCATGCGCCACCATGCCCGGCTAATTTTTTCTATATATATTAGTTGGCCAATTAATTTCTTTCTATTTATAGTAGAGACGGGGTCTCGCTCTTGCTCAGGCTGGTCTCGAACTCCTGAGCTCAAACGAGCCGCCCACCTCAGCCTCCCAGAGAGCTACGATTACAGGCGTGAGCCACCGCGCCCGGCCGACCTCTAAATGTTGAAGTGAAATGAAGAGTCACAGATCTCTCACTTTAAATCAAAAACTAGAAATGATTAAGCTCAGTGAGGAATGCACGTTGAAAGCCAAGACAGGCCAAAAGTTAGGCCTCTTGCATGGAACAGTTAGCCAAGTTGCGAATGCAAAGGAAAAGTTCTTGAAGGAAATTAAAAGTGCTACTCCAGTGAACACATGAATGATTTTAAAAAGCTAAAGAATTTTATTGCTAATATGGAGAAAGTTTTAGTGATCTGGATAGAAGATCAAACTACCCACAACATTCTCTTAAACCAAAGCCTAATCCAGAGAAAGGCCTCTCAATTCTATGAAGACTGAGAGAGGCAAAGAAGCTGCAGAAGAAAAGTTGGAAGCTAGCAGAAGCTGGTTCAGAATGAGGTTTAAAGAAGTCATTTCCGTAACATAAAAAAGAAAGGTGAAGCAGCAAGTGCTGATGGAGAAGTTATAGCATGTTATCCAGATCTATCTAAGATCACTGATTAAGATGGCTATACTAAATAACAGATTTTCAATATAGATGAAACAGCCCTCTATTGGAAGAAGGTGAAATCTAGGACTTTCATAGCTAGTGAGGAGAAGTCAATGCCTGGCTTCAAAGATTAAAAGGACAAGCTGACTCTCTTGTTAGGGGCAAATGCAGCTGGTGACTTTAAGTGAAAGCCAATGCTCATTTACCATTCTGAAAATCCTAGGACCCTTAAGAATTAGGCTAAATCTACTCTGCCTGTGCTCTGTAAGTGAAACAATACAGTCTGGATGACAACACATCTGTTTACAGCATGGTTTACTGACTATTTTAAGCACACTATTAAGAATTACTGCTCGACCGGGTGCGGTGGCTCACACCTGTAATCCTAGCACTCTGGGAGGCCGAGGCGGGCAGATTCCTCGAGGTCAGGAGTTCGAAACCAGCCTGAGCAAGAGCGAGACCCAGTCTCTACTATAAGTAGAAACAAATTAATTGGCCAACTAATATATATGGAAAAAATTAGCCGGGCATGGTGGCGCATGCCTGTAGTCCCAGCTACTCGGGAGGCTGAGGCAGCAGGATTGCTTGAGCTAGGCTGACGCCACGGCACTCACTCTAGCCTGGGCAACAAAGCGAGACTCTGTCTCAAAAAGAATTACTGCTCAAGGGGCCAGCAGGCAATGCTATCAATAGCTAGGGGGTTTCCTAAGAGGGGATTAGAAGAGTACACCAAATATGCTCCATCAAATAGACATAAACCCAGCTTAGGCATGTATCTTTGACAAGATCAATTTGGCCAAACTGAAAAGTTGCAGAGTAATGGTAGTAAACAAGGATTGAGGGAATCCTTCCATATGTCTCCCATTGTCTACAGAATAAAGTCCTAACTCTTAAGCCTCATAGCCAAGGTTCTTCAGAGTCCCGCCCCAACAGATTTCCCAGTCTTACTTCCCTGGATTCCATTTCATACATGCTACAGATGAATCAAAATAAATAATCTGGTAAATTATTCAAAATTATAAGCCATTAAGAATGTCACCCCCAGATTCAGTGTGTGTATTTCTTACTGAGATCACTGTAGCAATATTAAAGTCTTTAGAGAGTTGGAAAAAAAAAAAATTACTGCTCAGAAAAAAAAGATTCCTTTCAAAATAGTACTGCACACTGACAATGCACTTGGTCACCCCCAAGAGCTCTGATGAAGATATACAAGAAGATTCATGCTGTTTTCATGCCTGCTAACACATTCATTCTGTGGATCAAGAATGGATCAAGACCAGCCTGAGCAAGAGTGAGACCCAGTCTCTACTATAAATGGAAACAAATTAATTGGCCAACTAATATATATAGAAAAAATTAGCCGGGCATGGTGGCGCATGCCTGTAGTCCCAGCTACTCGGGAGGCTGAGGCAGGATTGCTTGAGCCCAGGAGTTTGAGGTTGCTGTGAGCCAGGCTGACGCCACGGCACTCACTCTAGCCTGGGCAACAAAGCGAGACTCTGTCAAAAAAAAAAAAGAATGGATCAAGGAGTAATTTCAAATTTCAAGTCTTATTACTTAAGAAATATATTTCATAAGGCTATAGCTGCCATATATAGTGATTCCTAATCTGGGCACAGTAAACTGTAAGTCTTCTGGAAAGAATTCACCATTCTAGATGCCATTAAAAACATTCATGATTTCTGGGAGGTCAGAATATCCACATTAACAGGAGTTTCAAAGAAGTTGATTCCAACCCTCATGGATGACTTTAAGGGGTTCGAGACTTCAGTGGAGGAGGTAACTACAGATGTGGTGGAAATAGTAAGAGAACTAGAAGTGGGCCTGAAGATGTGACTGAATTGCTGCCATCATGATAAAATTTGAATGGAAGAGGAGTTGCTTCTTATGGCTGAGCAAGGAAACTGGTTTCTTGAGATGGAATCTACTCCTGATGAAGATGCTGTGAACATTGTTGAAATGACAAATAAGGATTTAGAATATTATATAAACTTAGTTGATAAAGCAGTGGCAGCGTTTGAAAGGATTGACTCCAATTTTGAACTAAGTTTAGCTAGGCACAGTGGCTCATGCCTTAATCCCAGCTACTTGGGAGGCTGAGGTAGGAAGATCTCTTGAGGCCAGGAGTTTGAGACCAGCCTGAACACACAGTAAGATCCCATCTCTAAAAAAAAAATGTTTTTTTAAATTAGCTAGGTATGGTGGCATAGCAGTCCCAGCTTCTTAGGAGGCTGAGGTGGGAGAATTGCTTGAATCTAGGAGTTCGAAGCTGTAGTGAGTTATGATCGTGCCACTGTATTTCAACAGCCTGGGCAACAGAGCATGGCCCTGTCTCTAAAAAAGAAAGAAAGAAGTTCTACTGTGGGTAGAAATACTATCAAACAGCATTTCATGCTACAAAGATATCTTCTATGAAAGGAAGGGTCAATAGATGCAGCAAACTTCATAGTTGTCTTATTTTCAGAAATTGCCATAGCCACCCCATAGACTGTAGTATTGTGTAAACATAACTATTATATATACTGAGAATCCAAAAAATTTGTATAACTTTATTGTAATTTTTACTTTATTGTGGTGGTGTGGAACTGAACCTGCAATATCTCCAAGGTATGGCTGTATATGTGAGCTATTATAATTGTTATATGCAAAGTTAATCTCCTTAATAGTCAAACAAGTCTCACAAATCAACAAAAATATATTAATCCAGCAGAAACACTGGCAAAGGACATACAAAGAATAAATATTTGTGAAATAAACACATGAAAAGATGTTCATTCTCCTTAATAACAAAATAAAAATAAAAATTAGGGCCAGTCGCGGTGGCTCATGCCTGTAATCCTAGCACTCTGGGAGGCCGAGGCGGGCAGATTGCTCCAGCTCAGGAGTTCGAAACCAGGCTGAACAAGAGCGAGACCCCGTCTCTACTATAAATAGAAACAAATTAATTGCCCAACTAATATATATAGAAAAAATTAGCCGGGCATAGTGGCGCATGCCTGTAGTCTCAGCTACTCGGGAGGCTGAGGCAAGAGGATCACTTGAGCCCAGGAGTTTGAGGTTGCTGAGAGCAAGGCTGACGCCATGGCACTCACTCTAGCCTGGGCAACAAAGCGAGACTCTGTCTCAAAAAAAAAGGAAAAAAAAAATTAGTTATCTAGGCTTCAAATTGGCAGATTTAAATAATGTTTAGTGATAGAGAAGAAATATAAATTGATACACCTTTTGAAAGTAATTTGATAACATCTAACAAAATTTTAAACATGTATAACCTTTGACACAGAAATTCCACATACAGGAATTTATCTTAAAAAGTAAGCAAAGTATAGAAAGATGTACACAAAAAAGTATACAAATATATATGTAGAAGTGACAAGATGCTTGTAACTGCAAAGAAATAGAAACAAATGTCTATTACCAGTGCACTAGAAGAATAGATACAAACATACAATGTAGTATTATATAACTATTAAAAAATACCACAGAGGCTGGGTAGGCATGGTGGCTCATGTCTGTAATACTAGCACTCTGGGAGGCTGAGACGGGAGGATGGCTCGAGGTCAGGAGTTTGAGACCAGCCTGAGCAAGAGTGAGACCC
>VSMD01131350.1:0-21767 GCA_008750895.1 Mirza zaza | reverse complement strand
AGAAATTAATTGGACAACTAAAAATATATATACAAAAAACTAGCCAGGCATGGTGGCACATGCCTGTAGTCCCAGCTACTTGGGAGGCTGAGGCAGGAGGATCGCTTGAGCCCAGGAGATTGAGGTTGCTGTGAGCTAGGCTGACGCCACGGCACTCACTCCAGCCTGGGCAACAAAGCAAGACTCTGTCTCAAAAAAATAATAATAATAATAAAAAAAATAAAGGTATGTATATCAACGTATTTAATCCTCAGACAATCCAATGAGGTATATACTACATATTATTATCCTCATTTCAGAGATAAGAAAACTGAGGCACAGAAAAGTTATATAACTTGCATAAAGTTATACTGCTGGTGAGTAGCAGAGCTGGAATTCAAACCCAGGCAGTCTGGCACCGAAGTCCACACTCTTCCCACACTGTTTCTGACATAGAAATGCACCTGCACCTGCACTGACAGCGGCCAGACTAAGACTTTCTGAGCAGTCCTTTGGCTTCCAGGTCTCTCCAATCTTCAGTTCAAAGTAAATACTGCAACCGAAAGTCACTCAGGTGGGACAGGATTAATCTGCTCAGCACGCTGCCATCCCCTGGCCAGATCCTCATACTGCCTGCTCACTCCCGGTCACTACCACTGAAACGCCTAGCCACTGGGGGCACCTCGGTCTCCCATGACTAAAATTATGAAAAAACAATCTTTCTCCCTTGAGTCAGCAGAGATATGGTTATAAATTTTCAAAGAGAAATTTTAGTATGCAACTTAAGGAAAACTAAATAACAAAAATCCCACAACCCATAGAAATTAATGAATTAATCAAGTGCAAATGTATGGTCCTAATTTTTTCAACAGCCCTGTATGGTTGTCTCTATATGTGAGAACGGATGCTGAGCAGCAATCTAAAACGTACATTCTGAGTTTTTTAGTTTGTATCGGACCCAGGTCTGATGGAAGCTCTACCGCAATCAGGAGTTACTCGCCACCGCGCCACCAGATACGCCCCTCTCACCTCCCTTCTAACCCACTGCCATAGTTCTCCAAAGCCACTCTCACTCTCCATTTCCACATACAGCCCCTAAAGATTTTTTCTCTAAACCGGAGTTTCTAGGTCTCTGCATTGACACTTTGGGCAGGACAGCTCTTTCTTGGCAGGGGCTGTCCTGTGCATTGTAGGATATTTGGAAGCGTCATTGGCCTCTACCCATGAGATATCAGGAGCATCTACCCCTCCACACTACCACTGCCAGCTGTGACGGCCATAAATGTCTCCAGACCTTGCAGCCTCTGGTTAGAAACCACTGCCCTGTTCTCAAGGTGTGATACCTAGACCAGCAGTATCAGCATCCCTGGAATTTGCTAGAAATGTAAATTCTCAGGCCCTACTCCTGATCTACCGAATCAGAATTTCCAAGGGAAGGGCCAATAATGCTGTGTACTATCCGCCTTTCCAGGTGGTTCAGGTGACAGCTAAAGTTTGAGAACTACTGATCTAAACATAAGGCCGGCCGGGCGCGGTGGCTCAAGCCTGTAATCCTAGCTCTTTGGGAGGCTGAGGTGGGCGGATCGTTTGAGCTCAGGAGTTCGAGACCAGCCTGAGCAAGAGCGAGACCCCATCTCTACTATAAATAGAAAGAAATTAATTGGCCAACTAATATATATAGAAAAAATTTGCCGGGCATGGTGGCACATGCCTGTAGTCCCAGCTACTTGGGAGGCTGAGGCAGCAGGATTGCTTGAGCCCAGGAGTTTGAGGTTGCTGTGAGCTAGGCTGATGCCACGGCACTCACTCTAGCCTGGGCAATAAAGTGAAACTCTGTCTCAAAAAAAAAAAAAATAAAAATAAACATAAGGCCATCCTCAGAGAGCAAAGGCAACTCTGCTTCTCTTCTAAGTATCCATGGCTCTGGCCCTCTAGGTCTCAGTTCTGTTTGATTCATTTATAATCTCTTTCCTAGACAGTTGTTAAGGCTGCTTCAATCATCTATTAGAAAATCTTGGCTTCTCCGCCTGGCATTTTAGGCTGGTATCACTAGAAACTCTATGGCCTCAAAGGCAGACATTACCTTTCTCTAGAGAACAAGAGCCAAAAAGAGACCCTCCAAGTCATCCTGCTCCAAAGCTCAGGTGTCCCTCCACATTCCTAACCAACTCCATTTTCTGTCGGGCTCCTCTAGTCCCTTGCTATGGGACAGAAGCCATGACTGGCAGGTCCTGGGCTCAGGGCACCAACAAGTCTTCCTGGCCTTTGCAGTCAGCTCCACTACATCCCCAGGTTCCTGAGGATGACTCACCTCTCAGGGACGCTCCAGGGCAGTGACCTTCCAGGATCTTTTCATTGGATTTTTCAGCTAAGAGACTGTAGGCACAGAGTCCATTTAGAATTCCCCAGGACAGTGTCTGTGATCAGAGTCCACGAGGCTACTGATCTCCATCACAAGCCACCACCAGAACCAACTTCCCAAATCTTACTTCTCCCATGCTCAAAAACTGCCACTGGCTAAAAAGCGTTAGCAAGATAAAAGTACAAACTTTTTAGTCAAGCTTCCAGGTTTTCCATGAGAAGTGAGGAGGCAGAGCAGTTTGAAGTTAGATTTAACTAGAATTCGATTCCAGCTTGACCACTCAGTAGCTGCATGACCTGGGACAGTAAACCTCTCTGAGTCTATAAAATGTAAATGATAAATCTATAGCACAGCACTGCTGTTAGGATGACCAAAATCATGTATCTAGGACATTTTTCAATAAGCCATTTGGGAGCTTCACGACCACTAAGTCACGCCTAGCATGAGCTCCACACAGCAGGTATGCACTGGGTGTAACAGGCAGACACACAGGCCCCTCTCAAGCTCACCCCAGATCCCCGGACTCTGAGACGCAGCGCTGGGCAAGGAAGGAACCGCTTCCTCGCGCCCACACCCGCCGTGCCACATCTGTGGGCTGCCCTGGCCCTCCCCAATCAGAGGGTGCATCTTCTAGCTCCAAGTCTCTCATTAACCAGTGCTCTGGGACTAAATGATTTCAAAATTCCTACTACATCTAAAATTCTAAAAAAGGAAATAGTAAAAGAAAGCATCAGGATTCAGACTAATTGCCTATCAATCATGAGTGAATATTAAGCAACTCTGAAGTACTAACATAAGTCACCAAGAAAATAAAACACATTTCTGCCCGGAAACAGTGCTCCCGTAAAGGTGTGCTTGCAGACGGAAGCATCCATGTTATCATTAACACCTCTTCCTCACGTGACTTCTCACCAACCTCTTCTCATCTCCACAGTAACAGCCCTGCCACTCATCAGGAACCCACTGAACACACCACTCCATCGTCTTTCCCTCTCTCTCCTGACCAAGGAAGTCACAGCAGAGCACGGGAAACATGACACATGTAAGTTCAGAGTGGGGCACAGCCCCTTCCCCTCCCATATGTACAGACTCCACACCCTCTCTCCTCTCCTCCCCTCCCCTGAGAAGTTCCTTGGATCTGCCCCACTGCCCCAGGGGCAGCCTCTAAGCCCCCATGCCCTCACCATGTTGGAAATGCTGCGGGTATTGGCAGGGTTCAGCATGACGATCTCGGTGGTGATGTGCCCCTCCACCGCCTGTGTCATCTCGTCCACCGTGCAGTTGATAGACGGGTCATAGGTCTTGAACCAATTGTCAGCATACCACCCGATGAGGAACCAGACATACTTCTTCCCGAAGAGACGCTCCTTGTACACCTAAATACAGAGACGAGGAGGGCCGAGTTTTTGTTCTGCTCTGTTTTTTTCTTATCTCACTTGACACTATTCAGCCTCCTGGGAATCACAGAAGAACAGCAGAGCTATTAATAAAAAGTGGAATCTACAAGTCTTGGGAGTGGTAGGGAAAGCTCAACAATTCCTCCTTCCCAGTGCCTCCCAGCCCCACTATTTCTGAGTGGCCTTTTCCAGCCAGTCAGGAAAGACAGAATTCACAGGCTGCTCAGAAAACACAAAGCAGTAGGAAAATGAGATCCGAGAAATTATCACTTGTGCGTGTGCATGTGCGCGCAGACAGGGATGGAGCCAGGGCCAACAGACAGGGACATGGTATCAGTCATCATCACTTGAACAGAGATGCAGAGAGAGGAGATCCCAGGAGAAAACCCAGGAAGAGCACCCACCCAGTCCCACTCCCTCTTCAGATCCCAACCCCACCTCACAAAACACTTTCCGGGCTTCAGTCTCATAGAAGAGTCCCACGATGATGCGGGCATCCTGGCGCTACAGAATGGACAGAGAAAAGAGCTCCTGAGCAGCGGAGCCAGCGCCTTCTCAACTTCGATTTCCCATCCCAAAGTGCTTAGGGAAGGACAGTGTTCAAAGGATAGTAGATAAATGTCTACCGGAAGGTGGGGCCAAACTTCCCCAGGAGTCGCTGCTACCTCCCAGAATCACACAGCTTCCCCCACCTGGCTCCTCTCCAGCCAACCACCATCCCTCTGCCCCGCCCCCTGCAGACAGAGCCCACCTTAAGGTTTTTGACGGGCACAGCTGGATCTGAGAAGAAACTCTGGCGGAAAGTAATCTCGATCCCAGCCTCCTTCACTCGTTCCTCCAGGTCGTCCAGAGTCTTGGGTGGGAATGAAAAATACGTAGGAAAACGTGGGATACAGGATGGAGCATAGACCAGAGACAACTGGTGATTACAGAGCAATTCTCAGAGCACTGGAGCAGCCATCCTGAACCTTCCCTTGGCAGCTTCTGCCCACAAGGTGGGGAGAGTCGGAAGGAAACCATCTGGAGTCTCAGGACTCAGCTTGCAAGTGGGCAGGCGCACAGTGAGCCCTCCTGTGGGTCTGTGTCCCAGGAAGCCACCCTATTCACCCCACTCCTATCGCTGACAGCAAAATGGGGAAAGGAAAACATAGAGGAACCAGGAAAGACCAGGCAGGGACTGGTATAGACGGGATAATATCAACCTCAAGAAGCAAGTGGGCAGACAGACAAAAGCATCAGAGAAGAATGGTCTGAATCACTGAGAGAAAATGGGGGAGGATTAAAGAGCCACTGAACACAAGAGTGGATAGAGGCCTCACAGAACGGAATGAAAGGCAGAGAGCAGACCGCCTTCTTCAGACGCAGGGCCGGGCCTTTGCTCTATTCCCCAGGTCTCCCTCTCCCCTTCTACCTCTCCTCTGTTGGCATCTCTCTCAGTGTCAGTCTCCGGATCCACGTAGGTGTCTGTCTGTCCGTCTCTCCCCTTGACTCCCCTTCCTCTCTCTCTCTCCCTCCCTCATCTCTGCTTCTGCCCTGTACCCATTCGCTCCATCCCCTGTTCCCATTCACACCCGCCCACCGCCCCCTTGCACACCTCCGGAATCTGCTGCCTTCCTGGACTCCTATCCCATATCCATCCCTTCTCTCCCCTCAACTTTGGCTTGAACCTGCTTTAATAGAACTGAGTCATTTGGGGCCTGTCTGTCTGGGGAACAGAGCATCAAAAGGAGAAAAATAATCACAAAATCAAAAAGATGGGGAGGATCCCAAAAACTCACCTCGTTCGTCCCCCTGGCTGCAGAAAGAACATACACTTAGTCCCCTTGGAATGTGTTCTCCTTTGATAAAGAACCAAGACCTTCCCCCAAAATTAGGCTGTGCCCCACCCCCACCCCCCACCCTCCACAGGAGTTGGAGCAGATGCCCCCGCTGCCCTTCGCCCAGTTCCTCCTCACCGAAGTGAAGACCTCAGTGGTCTGCTGGATGGTGGCGATCTTCTTCCAGCCCCACTTTTCAAAGAGCTTCACACGGGTAGGGTTGTGCAGCGTGGCTGATGGGTGCGTTCGGAAGAATGTGGGAAAACGCTGGCGGTTTGACAGGGCTGGTGAGCTCGAGCCGTAGGAAAGCTAGGAGGGCAGGCAGAGTGCAACAGGGTCTCTCATCCTGGACTCCACTGAGAGTGGCGAAGAGTTGCTTAAACCCTCTCCCCACCTCTGGGTCCCTCTCTACTACTCCCTCCAAATGTCCCCACCTCTGGTCTGCTCCAGAAAAAGTGACTCTCAGAGGCCCACATGCTCCTTACAGTCAGAACGCTCTTCCACTGATCTAACTCCAACTCCTCCCAAAGAAGGAGGTCAGCTGCAGCACTGCCGCGCCACTGGCGCTGGACGCTGACGGCTCAGGCCTACAGAGGACTCTGAACCTTGGAAGCAGATCCTCACGGTCCTCTTAACCCCAATCTCCCCTTTCCTTCAGCAGAGCCCAAAAGGGAGCTACCCTACCTGCTCACCCCACAGCCCTGCTTACCACAATGAGGTTCCACATCCTGGCAGCCTCGGCCACCAGCGTGGACACAGAGCTGCAGCCAGGCATAAGGATGATCTTGATAGGGTCGTTGTAGAGCAGCTCGTACAGGTACTTGGTGGCTTGGCCTGGGTCACACTGAATGGGGGGAGGGGAAGTCGGGAGGACAGGCTCTCCTATAGGGCCCCTCCCCTGCCTGTATTTCCCATTCTTTTCTCTCCTCAAACTAGTTCCTTTCTCAGTTACTCACTTGCATTACTACTACTATTTTCCTCTCCTTCCTGACATCTCTTCCTGTCAAGTATCTTTTTCTTTCCTTCTTTTTCATTAAACTCCCTTCTCTGTCTTCCAGCTGGTGCCTTATCCACAGGCCCTCCTGCATGTCCTCCCAGGGCTCTAACGCCACGCTGCCTTCCCTCCTTTTGGGTCACCCTCAGACAGCCTCAAGCCCCCCACTCCTTACCCCATATTTCTATCCATTTGTGGGTAGAAAAGAGTCTGTAGGAATAAGAGTAAATGCTCCCCCTGTCCCCACACAGCATGCTCCAAGCCCTATTATGAAAATTCCTCCCTCACCTCTGCGCAGCTCCCTCTCCCCACCTTCCATTAGTTTCCTCCCTCTTCCCTTTTCAGGGCTAGCCATAAGTAAACAGAAGAGAATAGGAACAAGACTACCAGGGGGTCCTGCTCCTAATCCATCCCCTCCTGCTGGGCGCTGACATTTAGCAGGTCCATTAGGAAAAACACTCAGAGGTGGAAGTGGGGAAGAACATAGGTTGAGGAAACAATGGGGAAGAGTGAGTAGACTGGAACTCTCAAGAAACCAGGTGATTTTAGGGGTACCTGAAAAAGAGACTCCTCGGAGCTGGGGAAAGTAAACAATGCAGAAAGCTAGAGAGGAAGGAGGAGAGGAGGGGAAGGGGGAAGGAAGAGCCAGCCACAGGTCTCCCACTGCCTGTTCCCCTCCTGCTGACATGTGACATTTCAGAAGCTGCTGGAGCCCAAAGCAAGTGAAGAAGAAATGGCAGCCAGTGGGGAGCCAGGGCAGAGGGGACTCAGGAGGCAGGGAAACTAGGGAGGCTGATGTGAGGGGGGGGCAGGTAGAAAGGAAATAAAGAAGGCCTCCAGAGCCTGCTCACCTCCCATGGTGGCCTGACATTTGGGACACTGGGAAGCTGGAGAAGGCAGAGCCAGGGGAAGCTGGTGGAGCCAACACTCACCTAAACTCTCTGCTGCCCACCCCACCCTTGCCCTGCGGAGGGCAGTGTGCAACAGCATTTGCAGGTTTCTCTTTCCGCCTCCACTTGTGCCTCTCTATATTTCTCTATCCTCAGGTCCCACCTTCCCGGCTCTCCCAGCATCTAGTACTCCAGATCCTGCCCCAGCTTCTCCCAAGGCCCCTCCATGTCCCTCCACTGTTCACCTAAAGAAAAGGTTAATGGGAACAATGAGGATGTACAAGAACAGACAAGACATGTATAAACAGGGCAGTGTATGCCCGACATCTCTTCTTGTTTCCTCATTTCTTCTCTGCCTTTTCCTATGGCCCTCCCCCTTACACACCCCCTCCCCCTTACACACCCCCTCCCCCTTACACACCCCCTCCCCCTTACACACCGTGTTCCCCACTTCCAATTCTCACCCCTTCCCAGTGAACTTCTTCTGTTCTCCTCCCTCTCCTTTGCTCTTACAAGGATCTGGATTTTCAGGCAGGAAATGACAGTTCCAGTTGACACATTCCAGTTCTCAGCCTTCCCACCCTGCCCCTACTGCCTCTGCTACCGTCTCCAGCTCCCTCCTCTCAGGTCCCCCACCTGCTCCCCAGCACCTCAGGGACTCACCTGTCACAGTGGATGAGTTTGAGCTCACAGCCAGGGCTCCCCTGTCCCTGTGATTCCCACCCTAAAGCCTGCACCCATCCCTCCCTGTCCTCTCCCCACATGCCCCCCCACACAGCCAATTCTCTCTTGTCCTAAGCTTGACCCCTCCACCAGATCTGACCCTTTATTCCTCTTCTGGCCTCCCCTACCCTAACACCTGATCATTTTCCTGTGCCCTGCTGCTCTTCCCATAGGCACCCTATGTTAGCTACAGCTCAGGCATCCACCAGGACAGGATTTCTGTGGGTAAAAATGCAGATACTCAGGATTCATCCCTGACCAAGGAGTTAGAATCTATTTTAAACAAATTCCTCTGGTGTTTTATATACACTGAAGTTTGAGAACCACTGAGACGGTAGCAGTCACAAGGGATTTGAGGCTCTCTCTCCAAGCTCCTGACACCCCTGCTCTCTTCTCTCCAAGCACCCTGCCTTCAGCCCCACTTCTGCCCCCCAATCACATGCCTATTTCTAGGTGTGTATTGATGTTCTAAAGAATCTAAATTCTAAATCCACCCCAGGGATAAGATCACCAGATCCTCGCTTTCTGTACTCTGTCACCCTAGCCCAATCCCTGAAGCCCATGGGGCCACATGTCAGAGAAGATAAATCTGAGGAGGTCCCAAATCTCCTCTTTCCCCATGGCACATTCTTCCCCACACCCCCAATTATTCCTGTAGGGGAGGGGGGAACGAATCTCATTATAAACCATCACCCTAATACCCCTGGACCTAAATTTTCCTACCTTCCCCCTGCTCCCCTCCCTAACCCTCATCCCATTCTCTTTTTCACATCCTAAAGGCCACAATGCCTAAAGGGAAGATAAAGAGGGGCCAAGTTCCCCAGGGTGTCCCAGCTTTTCTCACTAACCCACCCTTCCTCCTTTCCCCCCTCCCCACAAATGCCATTCTTTTCTGTTCTTCTCCCTGTATCTGGACGCTTCCCCGTCCCCATGCTATTGTGGGGGCTCCAGTGTCGACCCTAATCCAACTGCCTCTTGACCACCAAACCCCACATGCCATGTATTCCCACAGCCCAGGAATCCTCAGTGGGGCTAACAATAGAGGGACGAGAAGGAGCCGGGCAGGGCTCACAGCTACCTTGCTGTTTGTTGTGATAAATAAACCAGAGCTCTCAAGTCCCTCAAAATTTTCCTGATTCTGTCCCTATTCCTTCCAGCCCCAGCCTACGCCAAGATTTACCTTGTTGCCATGGTAAACGTAAACCCCTGATCCAGCTTCCCACTTCTGACAATCCCCCCACCCCCAACCCATCCCAGGGTTAGTTGACTCCCCCAAAGGATCAGGATCGGCCACTACCCTAAATCCATCACCGGGTTCCCCAGCCCCCAGGCACTTCCATGAGTCTCCTGCAGCAGGGTAGAAGGGGCTGCCTAGCAGCGTGATTGACGTCTTCAACCTCTAGACCCTCATCTTGAACCTCCAGCCCCTGCGACTCTCCCCAAGCTCCTGCACCCCCAGCCCACCTGTGCTAGTCACCCATGGGAGGGGCCTGCCCGGCAATCCCAGAGGCGACTCAGACGAGCCCCACGTCGCTGGCTGGCCCCCTGCCCCCAAGCGCCCACCCCCACCACTCCCATGTCCAGGGCTACCTTGCTGTCGTGGTGGATGAGCTTGAGCTCATAGTCCGGCAGGATGTCCCTGCGGCTATTCACGTCCTCCAGCGCCA
This sequence comes from Mirza zaza, assembly GCA_008750895.1. NCBI lineage: Eukaryota > Metazoa > Chordata > Mammalia > Primates > Cheirogaleidae > Mirza > Mirza zaza. Next base: position 11,938 of record VSMD01131350.1, on the reverse strand, counting down.
TCTCCACCGCGGGCTGGCAGGCCTGGCCCCCTGGCCAGCCCCCGCTCATGGGAAACAGCGCCCCGATGTACACTGCACGCCGTTCTGAGGAGGGGTGCGGGGGGACCCGCGGGTGAGGCCGCGGGAGATGGGGGGAGTGGGAGGCCCACACCGGAGCCACCCCTGCCGCCATCACCAGCAGAAGCGGCAGTGGCCACCCCACCCGGGGAGAGGGGGCCCCCAGACCCATGGCTGGGGGCAGGGGTAGCTGCTGGGGGGGAGGCGCTCAAGGGGGACACTTTTCCTGGGGAGGCCTGCTGACGGGGTATCGGGGAGGCGCCTCCATCCCCGGTTTTGTGGGGAGGCGGGGGCTAGGGCCCCGGAGAAGCAGGGAAGGTTGGCTCCCTCCAGACCCCGCGGCTCTCACGCCCGCCACCGCCACCGCGGACTCCCCTCGCGGACTGACTGACCGACGGAGGGGAGGAGGAGGAGCAGGAGGAGGAGGAGGAGGAGGGAGCTGCAGGGCCGGGCGGGGGCTCTGACGTCACGGGCGGCGAGCGCAGGGGGTGGGGCGGGCAGGCGGCGGGGAGGGCGGAGGGAGGGGAGAAGGGAAGGGGGAGGAGGCGGGAAGGGAAGACGCCGAGGAGGGCCGGCGGGCAGAGGGAGGCGGGAGGCAAGCAGGAAGGGCCCACCGGGCGCCGGAGGCTGCGGGAGGCTGAGCTGGGCAGGGCGAGGGGCGGAGAGGGGGAGGAGAGTGGGGCGAGACGAGGGGCTGGCGCCTGAGCTCTGAAAGGGGTGGGGGAGATGGCTGGAGGCGGAGCGGCTGTGGAGACGAGCGGGCTGGGGCCGGCGCGGGGTACAGGCGGGCTGGCGGGAAGAGCGGCTGGGTAGGACAAGTCTGGGCGCGGGAGCGGGAGAAGGACTGCGACAGCAGGGGTGCAAGGAAGGGGGTGTGGAGAAGAGCTCAGAGGGAGCGGAGAGGCCTGCCAGGGCTGAGGTGCGGTGCGCTGAGGGAGTCCGCCGGGTGACATCCCAGGAGGGGCCGGAGGAACCCGGGGCAGGACCCCGGGAGCACGCGGCAGCTCAGGGCTCCGGCACGGTGCCGCCCCCTGCCGGGGCCCGGCCTTTAGGTGGCCGGCGGAGTCCCGCAGGAGGTGGCACCAGGGCAGTGCAGCCAAGCGGGTGCGGGGGAGGGACGGCCGCGGAAAACCGAGACTGGAGGCGGGAAACAAGTAGGGAGAAAAGGGGACGGTCGCAAACCCGGGTGGGTGGGGCGAAGTGGGAAAAGGACGACACCCCATAGCCTAAGGGCAGCCTTTCTGGGTGTGGAGGGTGCAGAGTGAAGGGGAAGGAGATGCAGCGCACGCGATGCCGGCGTCTCATCTCACCTGAGTGTGGCGTTCGAGTCCCTGGCAGCAGGAAAGACGGGGATCAGAGAAGAGTTACCACTGGTGCCCGGCTTCCCAGGCCTGACCCCAGCCCCTCCCACACCTGTCCGTGCTGAAGGCCGGGAGAGCAGAAGCCTGCGTTTCTGAGGGGAGGGTGCCTGAGGATAAGAGCAAGGTGGGGCTGGGGGTCAGGACTTGATTTTCTTCTCTTATTTTTCACAGGACAACAGATTTTGAGACAGGAGTGCCAACAGCAAAGGCAGGGGCAAATCTAGTTTTGTGGTGCCTGAATATTATAAACTTGGGGGGGGGGCAGCTTTAAGAAAAAATATTACACATACAATTGGCTTTAAGCAATTGCTGTTAAAAGTCTTATTTTTGCAATTATTACCAAAACCTATTACCATTTGAACAAATTATTAGAGCCCACTACGTTATTAGAGCACAGGAAGAGGGCCAGGAGGTGAGGCACCCTGAAGCTTTAGTTTCATCAGCTTCACAGTAAATCCACCCTGATGGGGCTCCCAGTTTCCTAAGTGGGATAGTAAACTGGAAGCAGAATAACTGAGCTACAGGAGAAAATTTAGGCCAAAGGATGTGGAAAGATTCTACAAGGGTAGAGGCAGTATGAGGCACAGGAATGGGATGGCTGCATCCCAGGAGAGGTGACTGCAGAGGGAGAGTTTGCAGAAGTAGATAGCAAAAAAGTGGTAGGCAGACACAACACAACACCAATCCCTTAGGGAATGATGGCAGTAGTCTGGGGAGGTGCAGAAAAGAACTGTTCTCCCACCCCACCCTGGGTTGTCCTTAATGTTCTGATAATCCTGCCCCGAATTTTAAGTCTTTTACCCTGCTATGTTTCCAGTCCCAGATCTCCTCTTATCAGTTTTTCTAAATACAATGTATGATTTGTTTCTGAGGCTTTATAATAAATCAATTATATAATGAATGATGAGGGATCAATTCTTGAAAATTCTAAGTTTAGAGAAAGGGAATGAGTCTAGGGAAAATTGGAGCATCTAAACCTTAAGAAGATCCATAAAGGAAAAAAGAAAATGTGAGGCTAAGAATAGGGGGCAGAGAGAAGATATGAAAAAAGGTAAAGGAAAGAAACCCCCCAACGTTCACAAAGCGGATATGGGGACAGCAGGAACAAGTATGAGGCAGGTAGATGGAAGGAAGGATTGGGCTGTCACCCCCACCTTTCCAAGGCCATCCCCCACTTTTGTAGCACCCAATCCTTTCCCACCACCCATTCCCACCCACTCCCACCCTTGCACAAGCATCCTCATCAGCTGTGTGCGGGCAGGCGGGTGCCCCTCACCCTGGCAATGGGGCTTGGGGGCGCTCCACTGGCCCTGGCTACAGATGCTCCGGGCACTGCCCACCAGATGGAAGTCGGGGTCACACCGGAAATCCACCCGGGCTCCATCCAGTGCTGGGAGGTCCCCACCCGTCAGGAAAACCTTCCCATTTTCCAGGGTCAAGTAAGACTTGGAGCAGATTCGGACTGTGGAAAGACAGGACAAGAAAAGAAGCGAGCTGGAGAAGGCTCCTGCTCCTCACAGACCAAGGGGATCAAGTTTGGGCTTGGAGCCACAAGTACCCTGCTCTACAGAAAGTCATGTGTAAAAAGGATTTGCCTCCCTACCTTCCATCTTCCCTTTACTCTGAAAGCATCCACACATTCCCAAAAGAAAAAACATTTCCATTGTAGAACCCAAGATGGGGCTATAAGCACACAAAATGGGATCTCTTCAAAGTCAGCTACAGTGGGTGGCTCTCTGGCTTTGAAATGTGTAGATGTATATAACTTTGGATAGACAATCAGACCTGCTTTTCTTATTATAGTTGGCTTACATTAATATAAAACTGGCTTTTGTTTCTCTTTCTGGGTTGGAGACAGAGATATTCAAAAATGTGATGAAATCGTTTTAGAATTTTTTGGCATAATCTACCACTGATGATCCTCAAAGAGAACAGTTCACATGATGAATAAGCAAAGTTATTTTGTCCAGTGATCAGTGGCCTAATGAAATGTGCAGGCTGCTAGCTCTGTCACCTCCACTGCACACCGCCAAATCCCTCTCACATAGTAGTCCTTCGACAAATGTATTGGTGAATTTGGTCGCACTGGATTTAAAGTGCTGACTTTGCAAGCAGCGATGCCAAGTTCAAGGCAGGTAAGGAAGGGTGTTGCGGAGGGGCGGGGCTTCCCGAGGCTACTCACCACAGCGGCTGGGTGTGTCCATATCTGTCCAGGAGCCGTTGGCCAGGCACTTTCGGACCTTGGGCCCCACCACCTCGCGCTCCCCCCGGCACACATACTCAATCTCATAGTCCACGGGCAGGAAGTTGATAGCCTTCACCTGGTCCCGAGTCAGGCCCCGGTACCTGATGCCCCCTTCCCAGGGCGGGTGTATAATCTGGCAACCTGAGGGGGCGGGGAGGTAGACTCAGGAATGTTGGGGAAGAAGAAAGAGTCGCGGGAGGCAGGGCAAGCAGGGCGTGGTCCGTGGGCAGGCTGGGACAGAGAAGGGATGGGTGCTAGCGGGTTGGAGTGGGGACAGGTACAGAACCTTGGGCTAACGGCCAGGGAGAGTAAAGGGCCAGGGCTAAAGCTGATGACGGAACCCACGAGTGTGGAGAGAAGGGCGCTGGTCGGAGTAATGAAGAAAAGTAATTAAGCAATTGTGAAGGGTATAATATGTCGGTGGAGCTCGGTTCCAAAAAGGGGCTAAATGAAATATTTGAGTTCAATTAGGATAAGAAGGGGGGCCTTATAAGGCCGCCTGGACAACAAAGCGGGACCAGGGAAAGGGAGGAATTGAGCTTGTATGTGGGGCCAGGAGAGGGGGTTGGGCCGAGACAATAATGCACGGAAAGGCGGTGTAGCGTAACGTGGGCAGAGAAAGGGGGTTCTGGGTAGTAATGCGGGGTGACAGAAGGAGGTCAGGAGTAATAAAGTGGTGCCGAGCACAGGGGTTGCCGGGCCGGGACGCCAAGTCGGGCTGACGAGATAGTGATGAGGACCAGAAATAAGACGCAGGGAGAGGGTGGAGGAGGGCCCGAGGTCGCCGGAGAAGGGGCACCTTCCGAAGTGGCGTTGGGGGCCTGCGCCCCGCCTGCGCCCGGGGGGCGGAGGAAGAGCGGCGCCAGCAGCAGCAGCAGCAGCAGCATCTGAGTGAGAGGCGGCGGTGAGGACCGGAGCGGGCTCCGTCGGCGCGGCTCGACCCGGAGGCGGCCCGGCCTCTCTCCAGTCGCCTCGCGGGCTCGGACCGGCTCAGCCCGGGGGCCGTGAGAGCGCCCAGCGAAGGAGGCGGGGGCGGAGCCCCGCGCGGGGTGGGGGGAGAGGAGGAGAGAAAGCCTGTCCCCACCCTCCTCCTGCCTCCCTCGGCCCCCCACCCTCCCGGGACTCCACCTCTCACCGCCTCCTCTGCCGCGGCCCCCGCGGCTCGCCGCCCAGCCGGCTTACCCACGCGCCCGGGCCGGCCGCCCCAACGCTCCCGACTCCATGCCCGCTGTCCCTGCGCTTCCCCCGCCCCGCTTCCCCGGCTCGGCCCTGAGCCCGCCGGCCGGCCCCCGCGTGGCCCCCTCCAAGCCCCGCTTCCCCCGGCCCTGGCTCTTACCTCGGCGCGCCGGCCCGGCTCCCCGGCTCTCCCGGGCCTCAAGGCCCCAGGCCCGGCCGCTGCTCCCCGCTCCCCCTCCCTTCTCCTCCACCTTTCCGCTCCGCCCGTCCCTTCTCCCCTGCAATCCGGGCTCCAGCCCGGCCAGGGTCTCTCCCCTCCTCTCTCGCTTCCCCAAACCCCACCCCTGTCTCTCCTTCCCCGGGGCGGCGGCGGCCACGGGAGCGGGGAGCCGGAGGGAAGGAGGCGGCGCCGGGGACCGGGAAAGCTCCCGGGTGGAGGGAAGAAGGAGGGTGCAGGGGAAGGCAGGGCGGGGGGGAAAAGAGGGGGAGACCGGGGAGAGGGCGCCTCCCACAACCCAAGCCCCGGGAGCCGCCCCGGATCCCGGCCCCGCCCTGGACCGCCCACAGCGCCGGGGGCGGGCGGGGGAGCGGCGCGGGGCTGGGGTGGCGCGGAGGGAGACTCGCCGGAGCGCACGCACTCGGGCGGGGACCGATCCGGTCGCGGCAGAGGGACCTACGGCCACTAGAACTGGACACTGGGGTGAGGGTGAGGGGACCCGAGCAAAGGCTGGCGCTGAGTCCGGGAGCTGGGATGAAGGTGCAGAAAGGCGACTGCACAAAGAGGAGGCAGACAGAGGCCGGGGCACGAGAACTGAGACCAGTGGAAAAGAAGGAAGCAGGGTCAGAAGGAGGGGGGGAGGTCGCGGGGTGGAGGCGGGTGCGGGGAGAGGCCTAAACACGGGAGCAGGGGTGAGGAGGGAGCGGGGAGACCAGGGCGGCTCCACGGCCTGGCAGTGCTGCCGCCCGACAGCTCTGCGGGGAACGTGCAGAGCGGACTGGAAGCAGAAGACCGGGAGGGAGGAATCAAGGGGAGAAATTAAGATTGGAAGGGGGAAAAAGGCAAGAGAAAAAAAAAAGAACCTCCAGGTGGGCAGGAGCCAGCATTATCTTCAATACTTCATCAGGCCCTAGCCAACAATCTTTTTTGACTGAGGTTGAGCTGGAAGCTGTACAGATAGGAAATGCAGGCCTTTTGAGATCCCGGGGCTCTGGCTATGTCTGGCATTGGAGGGGTGTGTGTCGTGTGTTGACGTTCCTGGCCTGAGTTTGGGCTGGGGAAGTAGACGGGGTTTTCTGGCTGGTCCTGGGTAAAAGGTAGGTAGAAATCAAATACTGTGAGACTAACTAGAACTGAGCTTCTCAATCTCCAACCTTTTCTTATAATAAATATTCTGTGATGACCCCTTTGCTATCCTGAATTAAAATTCATAAATGATATAACCTACCTACATAACTTTTAAAAAAGTCAAATGCTTCCCTGTCTGTAATATAAAAGGGAAATGAAAGAGAAGTAAGTTGTAATAAAATAGCATAAACATTATTTGAATGTGTGAGTGCCGAGGCCCAACTACACTGGAAGTCTTAATGAGGTAGGCAGACTCAGGGGGACAGCCGGAGCTGCTACCAGCACAGCCTGATCCAGGTGCTCACTTGGTGACTCAACTACCTCCAGCACGTTGCCATCAATGAACTGATCTAACAAAATGTTAAACAACTTTTGGTATTAAAGTCAATCTTCTCTAAATTTACACAGAACTGTAATTGCATTCCTAGAAAGTTCATTGTATATTAAAACCATTTTTTAAAAAATTATATTAAGTTCTAGGCTCAGATAATTAAACACAAGGTTTCATCTACATGAATGTCCTAGGGGACTTTTGAGAATCTGGATGAGGGGCAATTCTTCATTGTGTCAGGCTGTGCTTTGAAGAATATCTTACACTTCTGCCCTACCCACAAATGTCAACAGTGTCCCCTTCCATCTTTGTAATTACAGAAAGAAAACCCACAAATTTTCGAAATGTTCCCTAGGGAGTGGTTGAGAACCACAGAGCTGGCAAGTGAGCAGAAGAAAGGGAGAAGAGAGTGAGACAGGATTTCTAACCACTCAAAATGACAGCCACCCCTCCTGTGCTCTCAGAAATGTGGGTATCAGCTTAACTAAAATTATTAACACCAGGAAGAATGTCATGAGGATGACTTTCCCAGATGCGTGAAGAAGAGTTTCCTGACTCTGCTGGGTCTACAGGGCGGTTCAGCTGTCCGGCAAGACGCCCTCTCTCTGTGCTCCTGTGCAGTCCTGGCAAGACTGGCAGCTCAGAGAACACCTTTCCCAGACCCAGCAGGACCTTTCTATAGGGGAACACTGGAGCAGGAGCACTCGTAAGAACCTTCTTACAAGCTCTCAAGAACCTTATCTAGGCTGAATGTGGTGGCTCACTCCTGCAACCCCAGCACTTTGGAAAGCCAAGGCGGTAGGATCACTTGAGGCCTGGAGTTTGAAACTAGCCTGGGCAACATAGCGATATTTCATCCCTACAAAAAATAATAAAAATTTAGCTGGTCATGGCGGCATCTGCCTGTAGTCCCAGCTACTGAGGAGGCTAAAGCAGGAAGATTGCTTGAGCCCAGGGCTTCCAGGCTGCAGTGAGCTATGATTACGCCACTGCACTCCTGGGCAACAGAGTGAGACCCTGTCTCCAAAAAAATAAAAATAGAAAAAGAATTTTATTTAGTCTTTCATTCCAGCGACTTGTCTCTGACTTCCTGATAATCCTGCTTAGAATGAGAGGTATGGAAGGAAGGAATCCCCCTAGAAAAGAGAGATGAATTTGAAAGTTATTGCAGTGATTTTCATTGCATCACACCTGATGCTAAATAAGAAAAAGAAATAGGCCAGGTGCAGTGGCTCACGCCTGTAATCCTAGCACTCTAGGAGGCCGAGGCGGGTAGATTGCTCGAGGTCAAGCGTTCAAAACCAGCCTGAGCAAGAGCGAGACCCCGTCTCTACTATAAATAAAAGAAAGAAATTAATTGGTCGACTAATATATATAGAAAAAATCAGCGGGGCATGGTGGCACATGCCTGTAGTCCCAGCTACTCAGGAGGCTGAGGCAGCAGGATTGCTAGAGCCCAGGAGTTTGAAGTTGCTGTGAGCTAAGCTGACACCATGGCATTCTAGCCTGGGCAACAAAGCGAGACTCTGTCTCAAAAAAAGAAAGAAAGAAAAGGAAATAAACTTAATGTCCAAATCACAAAGTATTGATTCAATAAATTGGAGTGCACCCATTCAAAGGAATAGTTATGAAAACATGTTTTAAAAAGTATCTGGCCGGGCGAGGTGGCTCAAGCCTCTAATCCTAGCTCTCTGGGAGGCCGAGGTGGGCGGATCATTTGAGCTCAGGAGTTCGAGACCAGCCTGAGCAAGAGTGAGACCCCATCTCTACTATAAATAGAAAGAAATTAATTGGCCAACTAATATATATAGAAAAAAAAAATTAGTCGGGCATGGTGGCACATGCCTGTAGTCCCAGCTACTTGGGAGGCTGAGGCAGCAGGATTGCTTGAGCCCAGGAGTTTGAGGTTGCTGTGAGCTAGGCTGACGCTATGGCACTCACTCTAGCCTGGGCAACAAAGCGAGACTCTGTCTCAAAAAAAAATAAAAATTAAAATTAAAAATAAAAAGTATCTAATGACATTGACATGAGGAAATATGAGAGTTTGAGGAAAAAAAGAGAAAGTATTAAATGTGTACAACTGTGTTAAATATATTGTTTTATAAAAAGCTGGAAGAAAATGCATCAAAATGTTAACAGTGATTGCCTCTTGGCCATAAATTACTGAGTAACTTTTTTTTGTTATATTTGTCATTCAATTTTTGTTCAAATTTTTTATAACTATTACCTCAATAAATCATTTTTTAGGGCTTTTTGAAAACCCTCCTAAACAAGTTGCATCGGTTTCGCCAAAATCCATTATTTGGGCAAAGGCATCTGAGGTACTGACTGGGGCTCTGATTATAGTTGTTGGGGACTGACATTATATTTTCCTAGCTTAAGAATTAAATTTAGTGAGTAAAGTAGTATTCTGCCCAGAGCGTTTGAAAGTAATGTGCTCCCAACAAGGTCCCTGTGATAAACAGGGCTGTTGCCTAGGGGCATAACAAAGGACCTGAGCTGCAAGTAAGCAAGAGCTGCCCAGCCCCACGGCAATGGGGGTCTGGAGGCCACACGATAAACACATTGTTCCTGTGATTGCTGCTTGAGCCCCGTAAGATGGCTGGTTAGTCAATGGGGGGTAAGACCCCTCAAGGGAGGGGCAACCTAAGCCAGGCTAAGCACCAGGGTTCAGCCAAAGATCTTAGGGGATCACCCTAAGAGAAGCTGGGGATGACAAATGCCCCCTGTGGCTGCCTTGCCCAACCTTGCTAATCTCGGTCCATGATCTATGCCTGGCGCCTAGAGCAACCACCTGGAAACCTTGAGCCAAGGGACATCTGCTTCCCTAAGGCTACGTATTCCGGAATTATGGCCATTGCTGAAATGCCTGAGTGGTTACGTACAAGGAAGTAACTTTAATTTTTTAGAGTACAAAATTAAAACTGACCCAGTGTATTGGGGCTCAAGTCAACCGTCTGTATGTGTGTCCATGTTTTTCTTTGTGTTCTGCGTCTGTGTTTTGTGTTCCGTGTTCATCCTCCGTCCTGTAAACGGGCCACGACGAGTGGCGCAGCGAGCGGGGTCTGCACCATTTCGGGGTGGAGGACCGGGCAGGTACCCCGTTGGCTATTGGTAAGTGGCGGCCAGCAGGGGACTCTCGGGGAAAAAATGGGAACCAAGAGGGCACCTCTTTGGCTAATGGCCGCCCAACAGGGGACTCTGGGAAACATGGGAACTACCCCCTCCGCCGCAGAGCGGGAATACAGAAAGTTAATTCAGGGCTGTTAAAGTCTGTGGGGGTGAAAGGAAAAGAAGGAACCCTAAAGCGGTTGTTTGCTTTAGTGCAGAAACGCTGTTACTGGTTTCAATCTCCATCGCAAGCTCAGCGAAATTTACATAGCTGGCAGCAAGTTGTTACAGCCTTGCAGGTAGTTCATCAGCAAGGGGATATTATTATTTAAAGATTTGGTCGTGTCAAAAAAAAAAAGCAAAATGGCCGCTGCCTCGGTTGCCGCTGGGCCTGCGGCTGCGTCTGGCCGCGGCTTCTCTGTCTAACATCTCTGCGTGCAGCGCAGCCGGCGGGATCCCGGAGAAGACTCAGGACCCCTAAGGAGCAGCGCGGCTCCGCGCCAGGCACCGGCATGGCCCTTTTAGGCCCTCCGACTCCGAGCTTCTCCTTTGGCCGGACTGGTAAGTCCTCCTGAGATCCGGACCTCCCGTTTTTGGTTGATGGTCTTGGTTTATTCTGAGCTGGCTCTTTTCCTAGGAAGTGTGTTTGGGATCCTAATTTAGGTTTGGAGGTGCATTCTAAAAGGTCTTCTCCATTGTCTTTTTATCCTAAAATTAATCTCAATTGGCTTTTCTGTAAGAAAAATAGGAAATCCTTTAAAAACGAGGAAAAACAAACAAACAAAATAACTGTTGGGCACCCCAGTTGGTTTGCGGCACCTCTACTAGCAAGTATTTTTGTAAATGAAAAGATTCAAAGGCATGCCAGGTTTTCTAGGGCTCCAGCTGGTTACGACTAATTCTCGTGCACAAGTTTTTACAGAAGGGCAAAATTACATCAAGAAAAATCCAGAGCTACATTGGTCAACCTACCACTTATTAAAATGTCTCAAGCTTATTTCTCTCTCTTTTTTTCTGGCTACTCTAAAACCTGCTAACTTTTTCTGTTGATGTTAAGATAACTCATTGTTTATGGTATTTACAATGAAAAGGCTACCTAAAAACCTTTGAGCCAGTTCTAGCTAAAATGCTAACACTGAAAACTCATTTTAAACTGAAAAAAAAGGGGGGGGGGGTAAAGGCTTTTTAAAATAATCAAATTGCTATAGAAACTTCTTTACCCAAAACTTTGAGCCACAGGCCTAATTAGGTTACCTATCAGGAAAAGCAACTAAAGTTTGCCATGTGAATAAGTTCCAGTCTCATCAGAAGAAATTTAGATCCAGCTTTCTTTTACAGACTGGTGAGTTTAGTTACCATTTCATGGCTAGAGTTCTAGGGTAAAATTCATTAGAGCTTCGTGTGTGTCTGTGTGTGTGTGAGAGAGAGTGTGTATATTTGGGTATGTTTTATGTCTGTCCATGTATTATGTGTTTGTGCTTATATGGTTCCAGACTGGTTTAAAATTAAGGGAGCGCTCATAAATTAAACCCAAATGCTTCACTTGAATTTAGTAATCTTTGGTAAATAAGCTGTGTTATTATTAAAAAATAAAAAGGTGTTATTAGTAAAGTAATAGTAAAAATGCTTTCAAATTGTCAGCATACATGTGTTTTTGCCTGGGTTTTACTGGATTCTTGGTTTTAAGTTCTTGAGGTGTAAAGATTAAGGTTATAAAAATGTAAACTCAGCCAAAGACAAAGTAATGTGTTATTTTTGCTAAGTAAAGTAAATTTCATATTTGGTCAAATGATAATCACTAAATCTGGGTTACCAACAAAAATACTTATGTGTTTAGCTTTAAGGTAAAAATGCAAATGTGCCTAAGTGTCAGCAAATTAGAATAAATAAAACACCAAATAGAGCAAAAAACCAAATTTAATCGTCAAAGGTATTTAAAAAATATTTTGGTTTTGGTCTTTTAATCCTAACTGCAGATATAGTTTACTTCCACTGATTCAATGCCTGTAGAGAGGTACACAAGGTGTGTCTAACTCACTATCATCTAATATTAACAGTACTGTTAGGGATTCAAAGTTTTCCTAAAAGTTGTAGTTAAAGAACTTAAATCGGGGCCAGGTGTGGTGGCTCACGCCTGTAATCCTAGCACTCTGAGAGGCCAAGGCGGGCGGATTGCTCGAGGTCAGGAGTTCAAAGCCAGCCTGAGCAAGAGTGAGACCCTGTCTCTACTATAAATAGAAAGAAATTAATTGGCCAACTAATATATATAGAAAAAATTAGCCGGGCATGGTGGCGCATGCCTGTAGTCCCAG